>PITA01027706.1:0-20535 GCA_004023965.1 Spilogale gracilis | reverse complement strand
CCCTCCCCTCCCCTCCCTTCCTTCTTTCCTTCTTCCTCCCTTCCTCTCCCTTTCTCCCTCTTTCCCTCCCCACTCCTTCCTCTCTCCCCATCCCCCTCCACTCCCCCTTCCGTTCATTTTTTTTCTTTTTTTAATTTTCTTTTATTATTATTATTTTCTTTATTTGATGAATAGCATGTGTGCCAGGCCCTGGAACTTGTTGCCTCTTTCCTGCAGAGCTCAGGCCGAACCCGAGCGGGCAGCAGTGAAATAGGGATGGACTGATGGGGCGCGATCAGTATTTGGGGATCTTAGACCAAAACTCTTCTTACGAAAGTAGTCCTGCCTTTATCTATCTATCTGTCTATCTACCTATCCATCTGTCTGTCTGTCTATCCATCTGTCTGTCTATAAGTCGTCTCCATGCTGGGTGTGGAGCACAATGTGGGGCCTGAACTCACAACCCTAAGAACAAGTAGTCCTGCCTTTGACAGTAACTTTGGGAACATGAGGGTAAGGAAAGCGTGCCCTGGTTGGTGCCCAGGAGCACCGTGTGGTGGATGGGGGAGGGACATGAGCGAGAGCTGCTGGGGACACGAGCACAGCCCCTTGTCCAGGTGGCCCTGCCCTCATGCTCCCTCGAGGTCCTTGCTTCTGTGTTTGTTTTAAAGCCTCTAGCGTGCACTTTAGAAAGAAGGGGGCATTTGGGGGGAAACCTGCAGAAAAACAAAAACAGATTCCAGCGACCCTGGTGGGGGCGGCCACTGTTTGTGCGCCATTCCGAGGCTGTCCCTGTGTCCCCATCTCTGAGCTGGTGGGGGGACACTGCCAACAGCACGCACCTTGACGGTACTCATGCCGGCTGGTTTCCCAAGAGTGAAAACGCCCCCTCTCAAAACCATGGGGAAACCCCCAAGGCCAGAAATCGAGCCTGATACAACACTAAGATTCAATCAATCTAGGCCAACATTCGCATTGTTTCCTGTGTCCCGTAAGGTCCTTCGTACCTGTTCTTTCTTCTTTTGTCCCCCACCAGGATCCAACCCGGGGTCCTTCGTGGCACTGACTTCGGCTGCCCCCAGTCTCCCCGGATCTCCTGGGAGCAGAGTCCCAGGCTTTCTGTGTCTTGGCTCACTTGGCCGGCCTTGAGGGGCGCGGGCTGGTGACGTCACAGACCGCCCCCACGTGGGGTTCATTGGGCCCCCCCAGGCTGCACTCAGGTTCTGTGTCTTGGCAGGAAGTGCTGCCTCCTGCTGGGGAGTGGGTGGGATGGGGGATGGGCACTGGGGTTACTGGGCCGGGGGAGGGCAGCAGCCGAGACCTTCCTGTGACGTGACCACGGTCCCCTCCGTGGGGAGGGACAGTGAGACCAAGTCATAGGAAATCCCTGCTTCTCATCAGACATGCCCAACATCAGCATCTATGGCTGACTATTACCCACATCGATGGCTACGACTTATGATATTTATGATAGGGCAGTTTTTTGTGATTCCTTCGACGGTTATTTTTTGGCTTTCCTCTGTAAGGAAGGTTTTCCTTGGGACACCTGAGTGGCTAGTTGGTTTCATGTCTGCCTTCAGCCCAGCTCACCATCCCAGAGTCCTGGGATCAAGTCCTGCATTGATCCCTGATCAGCAGGGAGTCTGCTTTCCCCTCTGCCTGCTGCTCCCCCTGCTTGTGCTCTCTCTCTCTCTGCCAAATAAATACAATCTTAAAAACAAATAAATAAAAAAGGAAAAGCTTTCCTCTTTCTCCCCATTTTTATATTTTTATTTATTTTTATCAGTATGGATGAAAGGATCATGGCTTTGTTCAGGGGTTAGACTTACTATCATCACATCCTTTAACGCACAGAGGAAAGGGCGGGGGGGGGTCTGCCTCCAGGCCCCCGTGCTCTGCATGGCCCTCATTTCCGACCCCTGGCGTCCTACGCTGCTCCCGGCTCACATTCCCTGCTCCAGTCCCAGACTCAGCCCATTTCTCCCAGGACTCTGGTTTCTTTTGGTGGAGAACGGTATTTAGCCACCAAGGTCTGGGTGATGGGTGTGGGCATGGCCACTGGGGCGTTTCCCAGCAGACAGAGCTGGGCCCAGAATGTGCATCCCATGCCACCGTGCTCCCGTCTGCTGCTCCCGTCTGCCTGCACGTCCCTCCCCTTCTGTCTGAAGCCAGGCGGTCACCGTGCTGCTTCCAAGCCCAGTGGCTGCTGGTGGCAGCGGCCGGAGCCGAACCGTCCCAAGTAGGAACGCGGGCCTCTCCCTGCACGAGCCTTCCCAGCATCGGAACGGGCAGCCTGGCTCCCACTGGACTCCGGGCGACCCTGAGCTGCAGTTACGGCTCTGGGCTATAAATATTTAAGTGGCGGTTCGGCTTTCAGACAAAGCACATCAGTGGTAAAGATCAAGTTTTTTGACCTTTTGTCAATTTACTCAGTGAAATACAATCCTCCCGGTCCATTTTTTTTTCCCCCCAAAATGTTGTCGACTCCTCTTTTCATAGTTGAAATGGCCACATTTTCTCCAAACAAAGAAGGGAGAGGATGCAAGAGTTCTGGCGCAGCTCCTAGCTCCTAAGTATATAAATGCAAACCAGAAAATTCCTTTTCCCGCTGCAGAAGCCAGGAGCTGGCGGAGGCTCAGGGATGGTGGGTGTGGCCTCTCAGAACCCGAAGTCTCTGGATGGCACCTGGGGCAGCCACAGAAGGTGGCTGTGGGATTTGTTAGCGGGACTGGGGGAGCGGCCCCGAGCTTGTGCTGGGCTGCTCTCCCTGCACCCAGGCCGGCCTCACCAGGCCACCTCGGCTCTGGGTGCCCGGGCTGCCTTGAGCCAGCTGTTCCTGTGGTCTCCTCAAGTGCTCTGGGGTCAGGGGTGAGGGGTGGGAGGACAGGGAAATGAATCAAGCAGCTTGTGTTCCTGCCTCACATGGTAATATCCACGTTTGAAATGTGGTCTGCTCTTGTCCAGCTCTTCATTCTCTGATTTTGAATATCCCCAGCAAGGGCATATTTAAGGCAAGATAAAATATACACCGAAGAGGAAATCTAAAAAGAAACACATTAGTAGCTCCTTGAAAGGAACATCAGAGATGGGGAGTGACAGACTTTGTCGAAGACAGTGAGGGAGGCACACACCAGCACCAGCGCAGGGAAGCCACACCTTCTCCTGTGGGCTCCTTCTTCTCTCTCCCCTGGGGGGGGGTCCAGGTCCAGGTGAGGGACTAGGGCCTGGTTTGGGTGGGGTGCCTGCAGGGCTTGTCACTCATCTCTGCCCCAGATGGTCTCTAATAGGGAAAGACTCAGCTCGGGGTGTCGTTCCCAGAGAATGCCCTGTGACCCACGCCCCCGGGCCACCATCACACTGGTGGCCCATCCCGCACTTTGCTTGAGCAGTGCCTTCATTTACTGGCCTTTATGAGCGCTCAGGATCCCCTGGGGCAGCCGGGGTGGTGCAGCCCTTCCCACCATCGCCCAGTTGCACGGAAAACCACAGTGGTCCCCTCCAAAATGCACCACTGAGCCCCGGATAGGGGCTCGTCTCTGCTCTCAGACCCAGCCCGGCTTGGCCCGAGGCTCCTTGCCCTGCACCTAGCGTCTTCCTGTGACATTTACAGAGCAGGAGGGTTTTGTTTTTGTTTTTTTAAACAAGACTATATAAATTTTTGTTCAAGAAAACACTGCTTGCAATCTCTTTGATATTTTCCCGTAACGTCAGGAGGCTCGCATTTATTCATGACATTTTCCTTTTGGGGCACAGGCCTAAATGAGAAATTAGATGAGCAGATGCTTCGTTGGGAGGGAACTCTCTCTCCTCGTCACTCCTCTGCTCCCCTGCCCCCCCCCCCCAAGCCATGATGGGTTAGGAAAAGTGGTACTTCCTTAGTCCCTCGGCTGGAGAAAAGGGATCTTTACACAACTGGCCAACTCTGGGCTTTTCTGGGTGAAGGTCGCAGCCCCGTTAGTGTTAGAGAGAGTGATGCTTCCCTTTGGACTTCACATGCTGAGACTGGGGTAGGGGGCTCGCTGGGGGCGCACGGGCCTGTGTGTGCAGGTGTGAGGCTCCGCCCAGGGGGTCTCTGTGGGAGGCAAGCCCACAAGTGGAGGAGGTGAGGCGCTCTGGCTGGGTCCAGGGGGGTGAGCCCCTGATGCGGCGTCCAAGGCGGTTCTGGGTGGAGGGCAGCCAGGGAGCTGGCCATGATGGCTGCAGGGGGCTCCCATGTGTCCGGGGCTGGGGGGGTTGACAATGTACTGGCACCTGCTGCGGCAGCGGGCCGGAGACAGCCCCCCTGAGGGCACAGTGCACCCAGGCCAGCTTGCAGGGAAACGTCCGTCCCCTGTGGGGCCGAAGGAGCAGACGCGGGCTTCAGGGTCTCCGTGAGCCAGCGATCACACCATCTGGGCCTGCCCACATGTGCTGCCCTGTCATCCTGTCTCCCCACAGGGCTTTGGGATGCTGGGTCTGTGTGGACAGTGGGTTTTCCTGAGCCTATGGGCAGAAGCGGTGGGCGGGGAGCTTAGGCACCTGCTCCTACGACCCCCCTTCCCCTTCTGGGGAGGTGGCTGGGCCTCAGACCCTCCCTGTCGAGGTGGTTGTCTCGGCTGTCCTGAGAAGCTGCCTCCCAGCTGGGAGCACACTTCCCAGCAGCCCAGACCTGGGCAGACTGGGGGGGAGGGAGGGGATCGGGTGCACCTTGGGGCCCGGGTGATGGGGACGTTGAGGCCTGCAGGGTCCTGGGGACGAGGGAGTCGCAGACGGCAGAGGCGTAGGCCTCTGGGTTGGGGGGGGATTGGCCACCAACTGGCACCATCTGCACCAATGGATTGCTCCGAACGCCACACCCAGTGCCTGACCCGTCACAGAAGCTGGTGGGCTGCTGACGTGCGACACACTTCATACGATTCTGTCTTCTCACACTTCCTGGTCCATCAGCTCCCACCTAGACTCCTCCAGCGTGCTGCGGCTCTGTGGGCGGGAACCCAGGCGGTCCCTCAGTGGGGCCTCCAAGCACTCGTCCACCGAGAGCCGCGGGACCCACACGGCTGTGACAGTGGCGCGAAACCTGCCGTGTCGGGGTCCCCACCATTCTGCCGTTTTTGCGGCAGAAATTACCGTGTGTGTTCTATATCTTTTTATAATTACAGTAATTTCAGGTTGTTTTTACTGGACTAGTGGAGTAACATATATTCATTGTAGAAATTTTTTTCAAAGTGTAAAAAATAATTCGGGAAAAATTTAGATCACCCGTACAGACATCCTGCCGAAATCACGGCGGGTGCCTTTCGGGGTTTACAGCTTGACTCGATTTTGCTGAGATGTTTGGGAAATGCCATCTGAAGGCTGGGTGCATTTGAGGGGCTACTAGGGAGTGTCTGTGTTCTTATAAACAATAACTACGGTATTGGGCCATTCTGAAGGAGACGTTGATTCCTCCAGGATCGACTTATAGAAGTGGGTTTCTGCGTTGGACACCCCTTGAAGTGCTGGTGGCAGATGGCTCTGGGTGGCCCCCCCACACAGAAAAGTCATCAGATGACGCTGCATCAAGACGAAGGAGACGCCGAGCGGTGACGCGTGCGCTGCGTGATCACCCGTGCTGGGACGTGGGCGCGCCCTCCCGTCTGGAGTACAGGGCGCGGAGTGTGTCTGTGAGCTTCGACTTGCAGCAGAAAGCATCCTTCGGAAGGACGCCTCATGGACGGGATGGGAACAGAAAGCCATTAAGAGCAGCCCGAGTACAGATGAGTCACTTGGCGTCTGTGTGGATGTGCCTCGGTGTTCACAGGTCTGGATGCTCTGACGGCATGGGAGACTATTGAGTGATTGAATCGTTACAGAGGGCTTTAATGAATCCACTCAGTTAGGCAAGGGAGGACCAAAACGTAAAGCCTTGATTTGGGATTTCCATTGGTTGGGAATCTTTCCTTTAAGAGAAAAATGCCAAGTGGTTTAAGCATTAGGGGGAGTGGATAGACTCAGATAACCGGGAGGCCAAGATGAAGAGCCTCAGATGTGGTTTTACCAGAGACTCAATGTCACCAACCAGGACTTGCTTTCTTTTTCATTCCTGTCTGTGCAGAGGGAAGCAGCTTTGGGATTAAAGCTGCTTCTCCCGGAGTCATCAGGTGGCTTCTTGCTGCCTTAACTCCCGCAGGAAAGCCCGTGGCTTTTCCCCAGGCTTAGAGCCCGCTCTGAGCCGGAGTCGGTGGTAGGCTCACCCCTGCTGTTGCTCGGGTCCGGGGGATGGAGTCTGTTGACTGGTTTCTAAGCCCGTCCGGGCTGCTGTAACAGAATTGCATGGACGGAGACTTAGGGGGACGCAGATGTTCATGTAGCACAGTCTGCAAGCTGAGGTAGGGCATCACTGTGGGCAGGATCTGCTGAGACCCTTTCCTCGGCTGCAGCTGGATGATCTCCTGCTGTGTCCTCACATGGAGGGAGGACCAGGGATCTCTCTGGGGCATCTTATATTAAAGCACAAATCCCATTCACAGAGGCACCAGCCTTGTGCCCATCACCTCCCAAAGGCCTCGGCTTCTGACACCACCACGTCGACGGGATAGGATTTCAACACAAGGATTTTGGAGGGACCTGGACACTGACCACTCAGTGCCCCTTCCACACCGAGTGGTACTGGAGGGGAGGGAGTAGTGAGCTGGGAGGGGGAGGGAGCCAGTGACCGTGACCCGAGTGCTCTGGGATCACTAATTCTTACCTACTTTCTTGTCCACAAAACGGAAGTGGGTTTTGGAGGGTGGCGCTTGCTGGTGAGCTAGCTGCATGAGTCTTGGCTTAAGTCCGTGGGGTAAATGCTCCCATCAGGGCGGCTTTCAGGTGCTCTCGGGTCCAGCGACGGCTCTTGGCCGTCCTGCGGGTGTCACAGGCTGCGCGCTGGCCACGCTGACCGTGGAGTCCCTTCTGTGAGTTCTGGGTGTCCCACACTGGCTGGGTGTGGATGCTGGTGTGGCGCTGGGCACAGGTTAATCTGCCCTGGTTGTCTGGGCTCCTGGGAATGACGATACTCTTCATCTTCCCGCCCGGGGAACCTGAGGTTCTTTCGATGGGCTCCTCTTCCTGGACTGGCTAAGGAATGAGGCCCCTGGCGGCATCTGGTTTGCTGTGCAGCTGTGGTCGAAGCACAGCCTAAGTCTCTGCGCTGAGTTTTACTGCCCTCTTAAGCAAGCTTCCATGTCTGATGCATCAAAGGCTGACAATGGGGAAAGCTGATTCATGTCCACGGCACTGGGCGGCAGGACAGCTTCTTACCACCTTCTTGGGCTCTCCAAGGGTTTGCTGGAGCAAATCAGAGACCTCTGTGCCTCTCTATTTCCTTCCCTTTGTCTCAAAGGAGGAGGTGACCGTTCAGCTACTCTGGCAATGAGAGATCCTGCCTCAGGACCTTTGCATGTGCTGTGTTCTCTGCTGAGACGCTTTCTCTCTCTCACGTTCTCTATCTCTGTCTCCTTCCTGTCTCTGCATGCCAACTGCTCCTCAAACTCCAGTGTTTCCTTATGGAATACCTCCTCCAAGACGCCTGCCTTGCCTTACCCCCCCCCTTCCTTGCACACCTTCTTCATCTATTTTCCTCCCAGCAAAATGTGCACCAACAGGGTCCCGTTTGTTCGAATATTTGTTGTCTCCATCGTCCCCATTGGAGTGTGCACGCCTAGAGGTGGGGCCATGTCTGTCTGTGTGTCTGTCTGTCTCTCGTTCCTGATGTGTGCTCCATTAGTTTGGGGATGAGTGGACAACAGACGTCTGCTTCCAGGATGGGCGACTCGGGCAGGCTCTCCTTCCTTCCACATTGAAGGGATTTGGTTTTCTCGTCTGTAGATGATTTCGGTAGAAAGCTGTTGCCTTCCTCTCGGCTGGACGATTGGCCCACAGGCTTTCTCGTTCTGCACCCGCTGCAGACCCCGTGACCATTCCCACGGGGCTCCATGTCCAGCCGGCCTCACAGACATGCGGGAGGGGCTGCGGTGGCCGTGTGGCTGCCGCTGGATGAGCGGGAGCGCGGTGAGGCCCCTGGCCAGGATGTCCTCATGCTCAGGTGGGCATTTCTCCCTGTTCTCCAAGCACCAGGTTGGCGCTGGATGGCCAGTGACCATTTCGGGAAGAGCTGCATCTGAGGGACTGTTGGCCAGGCCACATGTCAGGCCCCACAGAAGGCAGATGTTGGAGCTGTGGAGTCAGAGTTTTGGAGAACTGGAGATTTCAGGGTGGTTCTAGCCTCAGACTTGCTCTCAGAAGCAAGGATCCGGCGATGGGTGTGGATTTATACAGTTGAGGGGGAGATGCCAAAGACATGCTGCTGGCTTCCGGCCAGCCCCTCCCTCCTGTGGGAGGCAGTGCGGCCCCCCGGGGATCAGCCCAGGGAGGCCGCCGGGCGCAGCTCCCATTATGCATCCTAGCCGTGCGGTCTCCAGCAAGGAACTCTGTCCTCTCATCCAAAACGGGGTTGTGATCCTAGGCCTTGATTCCGAAGGTTGTTGCCATCGGGATTAACGTGCTAATTGAGGAAAACACGTCGAACTGTGCCTGGCACCGAGAAAAGGCACTTCGATGCGTTGCTGTTGGTTGTGAGAGAAACAAATGCTGCCGTTCGTCCTGGGACCTCTGACGCCAAGAGCTGACTGCAGAGCTCTGGGCAGAGCGTGGGCCTCCCTGGTTCTCTCTTGTAGTTGGTCTTTATTTGTAATTTAACTAAGTGTGTGTGTGTGTGTGTGTGTGTGTGTGTGTGTGTTAAGAACACTAACAGTGAGGGGTGCCTGGATGGCTCAGTTGGTTGAGTGTCTGCCTTCGGCTCCTGTCATGATCCCAGGGTCCTGGGATCAAGGCCTGCATTGGACTCCTTGCTCAGTGGGGAGCCTGTTTCTCTCTCTCTGCTGCTCCCCCTGCTTGTGCTCTTTCTCTGTCAATTAAATACATAAACTCTTTAAAACAAGCCAACAAACCAACAAAAGAACACTGAACGTGGGGTCAACTGTCTTAGCCACATGTCAGGTGCATGGCACAGTGCGGCTCCCCAGGGGCACGGTGTTGTGTGCAGACCCCTGAGCTCACTCGCCCTGCATGGCGAACACGGAACACAGTCCAGAAATGAAGCCATGCACACATGGCCGGCGGGTCTGGACCAGGGGGCCAGGGCCCTGCCACAAATGTGGGGAAAACTGTTTCCCTTGTTCACAGGAACACAGCTGGATCCTTAACTTACAGCCAAGACCAGCTCACAGTGGGTGCAAGACTTCACCGTAAGGCCGGGAGCTGGAGGTGTCCTGCGAGAAGACAGGGCAGTGACGGCTGTCAGCCTGTCTTGCCCTGTCTTGGTGTCCTAAGTCCTAGTACCAAAGCCAGGATGGTCTGGGTCCCGAGGCAGGGGCTGGGAGGGCAGTGGTTAGGCACAGCATGGACTCTGGAGAGGAACAGAGGAGCAAGTGGGGGCCGGCCAAGGCGTGGCCTGGGGGAGTGCGCCCACGTAGCCCTGGCTGCTGGCATAGTGGTCAGCCGTGGTCACGGGGCCCGAGTCATGCCGCCCCACTGAACGACCCCCGCCGTGTGGACCACGAGGCCATCCCAGAGGGTGTGTGATCTCACACGTCGCTCATTTTCCAGTGCTCCCCCAGCAGCATCACCTCCTTTGTTCCCCCTTGACTCTACGACCAGCAGAGACCCAGCGTGCTTTCCTGCTTTATGCTCCAGTTAATTCCAGGCCCTAATGAGCACCTCCCAGCCCACGAGGCTGACTGAGGGAAAGAGCAGGGAAAGAGCGACAGTTATGACGTAGGAGGAAGGAGCATGGCCGCAGCCGGAGTCCGAACACGGGGTGGCATGAAGTCAGGCTTCACGTCAAGTAAGTCATCTGTCAGGAGGAATCTTTCTCTAGTCCCTGGGAGGCCTGTCCCCAAGGCCCCGTCGAGTGGCGTGATCTGGCTAATTACCTAGCTTTCTCTCTTGGAGCTGCAGACAACAGTGGGAATGAGGACTGTCGGATGCTCCCACGATCTCATGATGTGGCATCCTCAGAACTAACCGTTAGGGACATGTTGCTGTCAGAGAAAACAGTGGGTCTTTCCGCGTTGGCACAAATGGGCCTGAGGCCTGGGGAAGCCTGCCAGGGTGAGTATTCGGCCTCACGCGGCATCTGCCCGTCTCTGCTTCGCGTCTTACCCGGTGGTCGGCCAGTACTGAAGTTTTCAAGGTCATATTTCCAAAGGTCCATGCGAGGTATTTCTTGCATATCAGAACAAAAATTTCCTCCCATCAGCCATGGGGAGTAATACCCCTTTCGTCCGTCTCTGCTGATCCCGGTGTCCGGGGCTGCTCAGACCAGGCCGTGGTGATGCCCGAGCCCGACTCCTCCCGTGAGGGCAGGCACCTGCCACACGAGCTTCTGGGGGTTCAAGCAGACCCTCCACGTGACATGCTGAGAACAGGGCTCGGAATAGAATGGGCCCTCGAATGTGAACTTCTGGTTTAACTCTAATAACCAGGAGTTAACCTGACAACAGAAAATCAATTTCCTGAAATCATTCTATTTGAGAAAGTAACACTGTGCTTTAGCATAATTTGGAAATGAGGACGACATTAGGCTGAGGGAAGGCTTCATCGTGTGGTTTTCCAAGGGCCTTCAGTGGCAGCAAAATCCATTTTCACGGGAGATCATTATGCCGACAAAATTGCTTGTGTGAGGTAAACGGGTTTAATTGAATGCAAGGCGTCGCTCCTGGGCCCCGAGCACAGGCACGCAGTGTCCCCGGGGTGGGGGTGGGGGCTGCTCCCTTGCTCTCCGTCTCTTTTCCTTTGGGTGACGGTGAGGTTTTCTCAACAGCGGGTTCCTTCCCCCTCATCCCTGTCACCCCTTGTCGCTGAGATGGTTAGGATCGGTGAGAAACTGGGAGAAACCCTACTGGGTGGGGTGGACAGTCCGTGGGCTCCTGGGGCCACCGAGTAAACGGTTCATCATTCGGCCCAACAAGGACCGAGGCTGCAGAGAGCGGGCGCTGCACCCGGCATGAGACGCCTGATGCAGAGGCCCCCTTGCTCACAGCTAATTTACGGAGCTGTCCAAGTGTCTTTGGCTCTCGAGAATTATTTTATTGACTGTGTCTCTGGAGGACGTAGCAGCCTGGCTGGTTTTCCTGGGGGAGGTTTTTATCTTGGCTTTCAATTTTCACTTGTTAATGTTCTGTTGTTCGGGGCAGGCGGAAACACGAGGAAATGAAATCTCTTACTGTGTCACCAGTTACAGAGGCCTGTCTGAGAGCCAGGCGCCATCCGGGGCCGCGGGTGTAGCGGCGAGCACCGGCATCCCAGGCCCTTGTCCCCACACAGCCAGTGTCCCACCCGGCATGTCTGCCTGAGCCCCACACAGTAAAGG
Organism: Spilogale gracilis; assembly: GCA_004023965.1. NCBI lineage: Eukaryota > Metazoa > Chordata > Mammalia > Carnivora > Mephitidae > Spilogale > Spilogale gracilis. The sequence continues at coordinate 9,185 of PITA01027706.1, read as the reverse complement.
GGAAACAGCCCATGGACCCTGGCTGGTGTAGACACTTTTTGTCTACACAAGACAGCAATTGAGGTGGTGGGGTGTTTTTTGGGTTAAAATAATTTTTTTTTTTAAAATTTATTTATTTGACAGAGAGAGAGGCAGTGAGAGAGGGAACACAAGCAGAGGGAGTGGAAGAGGGAGAAGTAGACTCCATGCTGAGCTGGGAACCTGACGCAGGGCTCGATCCCAGGACTCTGAGATCACGACCTGAGCCGAAGGCAGTTGCTTAACCGACTGAGCCACCCAGGCGCCCCTTTTGGGGTCAGTTTTGAAAAAAAAATGAATGTTTTTAAAAAGATGAGTTTTCAGTTCCCAGAAAGGCTGATAAGAAAGTGAGGTCCCTGGGGCTCCTGGGTTGTTCTTGTGTCCACCTGCTGGAGGGCAGTGTGAATGCTTGGGGAGCTTCTTGCCAGCAGATCCCAGCCCGCGGGCTGTTCCCCAGGGGGCGGCTGCAGTGTGTACGGACCCAGGGGGACCCTGGCGAAATCGGGAGTGTGGCACTGAGATGTCTGTGCTTTTGGACATGAAGTGACTTAAGTTATTCACCAAGTGCCATCTTGCAGCAAATAGGTAGTGGTTGTGTCTCTATACCAGGGAAGGCAGGGGTGGAGGGTAAATTTCAGGGGTCGTTGTAACCTATGGTCATTTTGCTCACTGTGAAAACCGACCTTCTTAACCTATCTATCCAACGCTAACATACTTTCCAAGTTCACCAGATAATCAAAACACCTTAAGAAAATATTAACAGGCGAAGTCAATAGAACTCATGTGAGAAAGGACACTAGTAACGTGTGCTTTGTTTCTCCCCATTCTCGCGAGCTGTGTGCTGAGAGGCCCACGTCTAGGTGGGGAGTCTGCTGGGTGAACAGAGACGAGGAGGGTGGACAGAGGTCACTGCAGAATATTTACTTCGAGCTACCAGTGCCCCAGCTCATCCTTTTATTCCCGAGGATTGGTTCTGATCAAGTTTGTTAGAAATATTTTCTCTGAGCAAATAGTGCCAAGAATACTTGGAGAAAACCCCCACCTTCAATAATGTCAGGATTCCTTGTATGTGCCCTGAAGCGCCTGTTACTATGTTACTCTTATGACATGATCCCAGAGTCGGGTTTATATTATACTTCCTGCACTTTAGTGGGCCTGCTTCTTAATTCACTAATTTTATAATGAATTACACCAAAATATTGTGCTTTCTTGAGTGTAATATGCTATTTTACCCGTTCTTCCTTTGATTCAACAAATGTTTATAGAGCATTTTATCTGTGTCTAGGGGTGCAGCGGGCTATGAGATGAGAGATGGGAGCCCTGCTCTCAGAGAGCTCCCTTTCTAATGGGGCACAGATGGTAGGCATCAGAAGGCAGGAAGGGAGAGCCGCCTGGGTGGCTCAGTTGGTTAAGCGACTGCCTTCGGCTCAGGTCATGATCCTGGAGACCAGGGATCAAGTCCCACATCGGGCTCCCTGCTCGGCAGGAAGCCTGCTTCTCCCTCTCTCACTCCCCCTGCTTGTGTTCCCTCTCTGGCTATGTTTCTCTCTGTCAAATAAATAAAAAAATCTTAAAAAAAAAAAAAAAGAAGGCAGGCAGGGTCGGGATGGATGCCATGGGCTTTATTGGGACAGTTGGGCATGACCCAACCCTCTCGGGGTGATGCCTACAGCAGATCTGATGACAGGAAGGGAGTGGGGAAGGCAGAATGCAAAGGTTCATTCAGCAGACTGTGAGTGCCAAACTCCGGTGGCCGTATGGTGTGGACGTCTTATTTCTACCACGACAAATACTGTCCTGGTTTCTCTTTCTGTCTCCACCAGTCTGGGACCCAGAGTGAGGACTGTGTGAGTACAGCACCAGCTGGGGCCCCACGGACGCAGAGTGTGAGTGGGAAATAAACCGCCATCATTTCAGGCCACGAATATTGGAGGGTTATTTGTTACCACAGATAGCCTAGTGCATCCCGACTGGTGCATATTCTGAGGCCTACTGATGTTGAAGGCTTCATTCTTTTGCTGTTTCTGCAGATGTCTGAGCAGCTACTTTGGCTTGATACAGTGCAGGTGCTTAGAACACAACACAGAACATAAGAGTTGAGGTCCCCGTCCCCTTGGAGTGGGTGGTCTGCCAGGGGGACCGTGGTAAGTCAAGGCACTGGTCTGCCTGATTTGCAGTGCCTGAGCAGCCTTGCTAGTTGAGGTGTTCTGGGAGTCCGGGCGGTTGGGCCCCCTCCCGACTTGGTTCTTCTTAGTGGTACATGTGGGGTCGTTCTTTGACTCTATGGGTTCTTAATGCCATGGTTTCTGGGAGCTGGAGACCTCGCTGTTATTGTGATGCATATAAAACCCCAAGCCATAGGAAACCCTGGGGCTGGCTGGACACTTTCTTCTGGCTTCATTGTCCTTGAATTTTTCTTGCCAATTCCCGAGCATTTCTACCTTCCATCTCTCCAAATGGACATACTTCTGTCCAAGGAGCAGGAAGCCTAATCTGCAATCCCTGCTTTTTTTCCCAAGGATGGACCCTATAGCTGATTCCCTCTCGGGCATGCCTCTCGCGGTGACTGTTTGGTCGGGGGAGACTCACACATTGAGGCAAAGAAGGTTGTGTCCTATGACACTACCCATTGTCAAAACACAACTTTTACCAGTGGCTCTGAAAGCTGTGTTCTTTTCATTGGCGTGACTCATTATGACAGATACGCCCTGTGCCGAACAGTTCCCATTTGGAGATTGAATTACCATCCTATTCAGCTGACACAAAGCAGTTCCTGGCCGGCTCAGGCAGCCCATGAATAAGTAAAAGTCTTCCAGCTTGGTGCCAAGCACGAAGCTTTGGAGGCACAGTGAAACTGGCATGTGAGGGGACAGGAAGCCGGTGACGTCTAGGTGGCCCCAGCTACCGCGTCTTCCCTCTAGCGTGCCGACCCCCGGCATCGTGTAAGTACCACTGCTGGGTGGGGGGGAAGAGTCTGATGGGTTCACGAGATCCGGCTTAGCACTGAAGCTGCGAGCCAGCCTCCTGGAGGCAGCAGGTGGAGACGAGGTGCCCTCGTGGATTGAGACACGGAGGGGGTGGGTACTTGGGAACCTCACAGTTTGCAGTAAGCCCTGGGTCTAATGATGCTGGGTCTCAACTGTAGCTTCGGTGACTGTCACATTTCATTTGGAATCTGTCCCCAGGCCAGTGTCAGGTTAGGAAGGATCCTCCGGCACAAGGCTCTGTCCCCACTCAGTCTGGGAGGCAGAGGGTTCTCACTCGCCGCAAGGCTGGGCGTCCCGTGGCATGTCCACGCCACTTCACTCCTGCAGGAGATCTGTTCTCCTCGAAACTGAGTCTGCTTCTGCTTGCTTAGCCATCCCATAATCGGCCTTAAAAACAGGATGTTTTCAAAGTTTTTGATGTCCCCAGTGGAAATTTTCACTCCGGCTTTGTATTTGAATTTTTGGGAGCATCTTCCAATTCTCTCAGGCCAGCTAATGAGACAAGGTTCAGCATTGTGAAGCCTTTAGATAATGAATGTAATTAGCTGATGAACATAATTGTGGCATTATCAGTCTGTAGATATCAAATACTCATTGAAATGATAAATGCGGTAATGTCAGCAAGCTCATGCTGGTTCTAAGACCGGTGGGTTTTCCTACGTAGAGAGAACCTTGGAGCGAGTAGTTGGTTGAGGTGAACTGAGTCTATTCCTAACATTAAATAGCAAGAACTGGGTCTTCCCTCGTGACGGAAGGATTTCTCCTGGACTCCGGGATGAACGTGGTCGTGGAGCAGCAGGTGGGCATGGTGGCATGTTGGTGGGACTGAGGGAGTCAGCAGTAAAACATGCATCCATAAATCATTGCTTTTCTTTATCTGCCTGAATGGCTCTGTTAATTAAAACTTTATATAAAGTGCTAGCCAAGCTCCCCATTCAGCTTCACTTCAGGCTTCTTAAGAGTTGGTTATATGCAATCCCTCAAAGGCATTATCTTGCTGGACCACTTTTGAATTAATAATAATCCTACTTCCCATGTAACCATATGGGGCAGCTCTTGATGCTTTATAATCAGTACCGCATTCTCCAGGCAGCTTGCTGAGACAAAATGGAACCAGTTAGGGAGATATTTCCATAACTTGGGTATTATCACACTTTTCCATATTCTTTTTTTTTTTTTTGCCATCCATAACTATTTTTCTGAGAGTACACAATTCCTTAGAGGGCCAACACAAGGTGTAGATTGGTGGCTGTAAGGCCCCCCGTGATTTGTATCAAAAGGACATCATTCTTCTGCTGGATTGGGCTCTCACTGGAGGTCTCCATGCTTTGACTCACTTTCCATTTGATCCATTTGATCGTGTGGCAAGACCTCCCTACGCCTTTCATTCCTTAGTGCAGCCATTCCCACAGTGTAGGAGGTGGACCAAAAATGTTGCACCAGCTGATTTTAGGAGGCATATAGATATTTTGTGAAAAGACGTTACTTGATAACAATTTGATTCTTGTAACTTAAAGACATAGGCATATCAAGTGAGTTAATATAATAGTGTAAGGTTTCCTTGAAACAAGATTCATACGTGAAGACTTCAGCGAGTTCCCAAAGTAGACATGAGCATGCTTTATTTTCCAAGCTCCAACTGCATGTTAAAACTTAAAGTGCATGTGCACCATTTAAAAAGTTAATAATGGCTAACGGTATATAACATCAGCCATTTCCTACCTTAACAATATTTCACTGCCCAGTTCTTTCACTCTACTTTTAATACTTCTATTAATTTCTTCTTTAAATTATCTCAACAATACTAAATAATATGCCTATGCTGCTGTTTTTGACTTGTCAGTTTCTGTAGGTCAGAAATAGCACTTTCTGTTATGGTAGATAAGTGGTTCCCAACAGGGGTGACTTGACCCCCAGGGGTCAGGTCTGAGATATTTTTATTTGTCACAACTTGGTGGGGGGAGTCATGCTACTGGTTTTTGGTTGCTACTGTCAAGGATGCTGCTAAACATCCTACAATGCATAGGACAGCTCCCACACTAAAAAATTATCTAGCTCCAAATATCTGTAGTGCTGAGTTTCAGAAGTCCTGTGGTAGATGATGGTTTAGTTCTTTTAGACGCCCCCCCAACCTACACATACAGCTAAATTGCTACTTTAGTTAAGACAATAATGAGTGTTTACATTGTTATTATGTATATATTATTAACTAGAACCGATTAGTGACTGTGATTGCATTTCTTTCCTTGCATGGCTTTTATTTTTCCTGGAGTTATTAATTGCCTCATTTTTAATTGTGCCATTTGCAATCCACATAGTGAAAATTTTCTCCTAGTTCTTTGACATATCAAAAACTTTCCTTGAGTTTCCTTTTCACATGATACTTTACTTGTAAAACCCTCTGTCTTCTTGCTCCAAATTGATTACTCAAGATCTGAGGCTCAGCTGTCACCCTGGAGTTTCTCTTTGTCACTGTGTAGTAGGATCTACTGTTTCTTAAATTCTAGGGCTTTTCTTTTAGTTTTTTTTTCCCCACTTATCTTACTGCAGCATGTCCTCCAGTAATTTCCTAAGAAAGAATACATTGGAAGCAAATTTTATGATCCTTCACATGTATGGCAATATCTCTCCTTTGTCCTCACACTTGATCAACTGCTTTTTCGGTATAGAATCTTAAATTGGAAATATCATTTAATCATATTTTAAAGGCATTCTTCTGGCTTCCAAGATTGCTGCTGAGAAGTTTGATGTTCTAATCTACTTTTGTTCCTTTTAAAAATTCCACTTTTTTTTTTAACTCAAAGGTTTAAGATTGTCTCTTTATCATTTATCTTCTCAAATCTCATGATGCTTTTGGTGTGGTTTCTTTTCATCCATTTTGTAGCCCACTGAAGAAATCCTTTAATGTAGAAAGTTTTCTTATATATTTCCTACAATTTCTGTACATTTTCTCTTTCTGGAAATCTTATTAGTAAAAGTTGGGCCTCCTGGAATTATCTTTACAATCTTTTTTTTTTTCTTTCATATTTTCTGTCATGTTAGGAGACTGCCTTAACCTTATCTTCCACATCTGCCATTTAAATGAAGTTCCATTTTGGCAACCTTCTTTCTCATCTATAAGAATCCTTTTTTGTCTTTCATTGTTCCTTTTGTAGCATCATGTTCTTTTTCTGTTTGTAAAGTTTTATTAGGTTGCCTGTACCATCTCTTTCTTCTGGGTTCTATTTTTATTACATAGATTATAATCGTCCGTGTTAGAGGTTTTTTTAAATGTAGTGAGTAATCTTTGGTGGGTATTTGGTTTTGGAGGAAGGTCTAGATGGCTTGGTGGATGCCCGTGGATTTTGTTCATGGTGGGCACCCTCCAGGGTAATTGCAGGGAACTGAACATTTTGGGGTGGAGGTTCCTAATGTCATTATATGAAGGTTTTTGCTTATGATTATTATTTTCTACCAAAATAAGATTTCCAATCTCCTGCCGAGTTTTAGGGTTGTGGGGGGAAATGCCCAACTATCTAAATTATGCATGTGGTCTGGGGAGGGGTCTACGCAGGCAGATGCTCAGTATGGTGCCTCCCTGTTCCAAGCTCTCCCTGCTGCTCTGTGTGTGACTCTCTCATTAACTGCTTCAGGAAATAAGACTCCAATCTCCTGTCTAGACATCTTCCCCTCATATCTCGTCTGCCCATCATTCTAAATCTTATTAAAGTCTAGCTTGAATAAAGTTATGCTTGCGTGTTCTGGCTTCCCCTCTCAGACTGTGGGTCCTGGAAAGGCTCACTCTTATTTATGTTTGGGTCTTAACAACCACCAGAAACTTGGTAGGTACTCAGAAAATGCTTGCTATGTTGAAATAAATTGAATTTTGTTCGTACAGACTGTTTTCCAGTTCCAAATTTCTGGCTGGAGCCCAAATTGCTTCAAAGTGCTCTTCTCCCACTCATGTACTTACTCTGGTCACTGAACACTTACAAATTTATGGGTAAAAACCTAAGATAATTCAACTTATTTTATTCTGTGATTCTACAAAGTTTAAAAACATCAACAAAATAAGAGAGAAGTAAAAGAACTTCTGAAATTTTGATTACTTAGGTCAATTGAAGATCTACTGAAATATAGACATTTCTAATTTTTAAATATTTGAGGGTAAGATGGGAATTTCTGAGAGTTTGCTACAAGCAGCTCTTTGGTTTTTATCTTGATTTTTATTCATTAATTTGACTTATGGTAACACTTCTTGTAATCCACAGGGCATCAGTCATATTTATCTAATTAAGGATGTGTTTAGAGCAAGCCTGGATGATTTGTGGTCTCCATTATGTCCCTTGTTGCCATCAGCAATGACATGTCACATTTACACAAGGAGGGATAATTAGCCTCACCCACAGTTTCTCTTGGCACATTTAGGCGCTTGGAATTTTACTCCAAGCATCATGAAAGCTTTGTGTCAGGGTTATATGGATTTTTGTGTTGCTTTACACCAGGAAATTTGGTTGAAGGGAAAGAAAAGTGTCAGGCTGGGAAGGCCCTATGTTAAGTCTCACCTCTATCACTTTCTTAACCCTCTCAGTGCTATGAACTGGAAAGTGATACTGTGTTCCCTGACTTCCCCTGTGTCTGAGGCATAGAGGAAGCGGAAAGAGGCAGAAAAGCCAACTAACAAGCCATTCTTTTGTGACAGAAGATCATATGCCTTTTCTTTTCTTTTCTTTCTTTTTTTTTTTAACAGTTTAGAAATGACTCATCATACCTGAAGCCTGTGGGTCCAGAAGACACGTTTGATCAGCTCCAACCCTTGGAAGACCCACTCAGCAGTTTCTCACTTTGTGTCCCAAGACTAGGAACCCAGTGGTAGAACTCTGTGGTGAGTTGGCCTTTCTTCCATCTGGGATTCTATCTCCCTGTGTCAGTTGGGGGCGGTATCCATCCCTTCCTTGCTTAATTGTTTCTTCAAGACAAGTTTATCAATGTCAGCTCTGTGTCGGTTAGCTGGGGAAGGCTGATTGGTGAGTCAAACACCATGTGTACTCTTGTGAAGATACCAGTGTCCTGAGGGAATGCCAGTGCAAAGGTCCAGGGGCAAGAAAGAGCTGAATGCATGAGAAGTGGTTGTCCGAGTGCAGACGAGGGAGAGGAGGTCATTCACACCCTTATAGGCGAGGGATAGGGTTTTAAATCTTAAGAGCAGTGGCCAGATAGCAGTGCAGATTTTAGGTAAAGGAATGACATGTTAAAATTTGCCCTCTGAAGTGATTACACCATGTAGCCTGGGTGAGCGGCAGTGGTGCCTTGGACGACAGTATTTGGGGTGGAGATGAAGGACATTGGAGAACTTCCAGATGCATTGGGACAGTAGGCTCTGCTGGTCATTGTGATAGGCTGAACAAGAAGGGTGAGAGGGCTGACAAGCTGGCTTTCAGATTGCGGGCAGAGACAACATAGTGGAGGGGGAGGTACCATTTCCTCAGATGAGAAAGACTGAAAAACAATCAGGTTTATGGGTAAGATTCAGATCCATTTTTGCCCTGCAGCTCAGTTTTCTGTTTGAATTATACCCGAACATGTTAGCAGATGGCTGAGGCCAGGGTTCAGGAGAGCAATCTGGGCTGGCTTGCTCATTCTTTTCTTCATGGGTTTGAGGGTTCTCATGTGGAGGTGTGGTCTAAACACAGGGCAGTGGTTCTCCTTATGTAATCATGAGATGACTTTAGGGGGTAAGAATAATAGCCTCTGCCCCTTTCTGCAAAAGGCTTTCATGTTGTAAGTGGCTGCCTGGCAGTCATTGCTATGGTTGCTAGTCAAGCATTTTGAGCATGAAGCTGAAGGTGAACCAGCTGAACTTTTAGTGCCCCTGCCTAAGCTTGGTTTTAGGGTTGATCCTGATCAAATAATGGGTCTAGGTCTTATTTTCCAGTAAACAGGATGGTAAGGGTGGTGGTGATGGTGGACATGGTTAGATGGCGGTGATGATGGTGATGATGTGTGATGGTGGTGATGGTGATGATGGTGATGATGGTGGTGGTGGTGGTGGTGATGGTGATGATGGTGTTGATGACGCTGGTGATGGTGATGATGACGGTGATGACGGTGATGGTGATGATGGTGGTGATGGTGGTGATGGTGGTGATGGTGATGATGGTGATGGTGTTGGTGATGGTGGTGATGGTGGTGATGGTGATG
>PITA01027705.1:0-20542 GCA_004023965.1 Spilogale gracilis | reverse complement strand
GGAAGTCAAGTCGGAGCAGGATGTCTGTGCCCAGACCTCCCTCCCAGAGGGAGCCTCTACACAGGGAGGGGCTCTTTCCAGCCTCCCAGTTGGCAGTCTGTCACAGCCGGGCTAGTGCAGATGTTGTATTGATTTCTGCCCCCGTCCCCGCTTGTCGTTTCACTCCCGCACCTCTAAGCCACAACTCCTTTTGGATCGCTCGACTTTGTCTGCCCTCAGGGACCTGGGGCCTCTCCGGTCCCACGAAAGTCTGTAAAAGACGTTTTCCCCTGGGGGGCTCTACACGCGGCCCACGGTGTGGAGAGAAACGGGAGAGAAGGGCAGGATAGAATCCACTCCCGCTGCTTTCTTGGCAGCTGTGGCGGCTCAGGCGGAGGCAGGCCTGGGCGGCTGCACGCGCGCTGGGGCCGGGGTCGGGGGCCGGGGCCCGCCGGGGCAGAGGCCCAGGCGGCTGCGCGCGCACCGGGGCCGGGGCCAGGGGCCGGGGCCCGCCGGGGCGGAGGCCCGGGCAGCTGCATGCGTGCTGGGGCCTCGGCGCCGGCGGGGGGGAGGGAGTCTGGGCAGCGGGAAAAGAAAGAAAATAAAAGATTTTTTAAAAGTCTCCTTGCCTTGCCCCGGGCTTAGCTGTGTTTAGCTTCTTTCTAACCCCGATTCAGGCCGTAATCTGCTGTTATTCCTCACTCACAGAGCACTTTCATTTTGGGGTATTTGTTTTCAATGGCTCAGCTCTGCGGGCTTCCTCCCCCACTCCCCTGTCTCTGGGGGCAAGCCTCCAGACCTTCCAATTTGTTTCTACCTTTTTGCCGATGTTCTTTTTCTCTCATGGCGGTCCAGAAGTGGGAAATATCACATTTCAGGCTGGTTTCATGGGTGTTCGCGGTGGTCTTGTAGTGGTTTTTTTTGCTGGATTTCAGCTCTCTTCAGGGAACTCCCCGAAATGCGGTCACCTGGCCTTCCGCCATCTTGACCCTATTGTTGATAGTAATTTCTGATGATTGTTTCTATTTCCTTGGTGTTAGTCGTGATCTCTTCCCCTTTCATTCATGATTTTGTTAATTTGGGTCTTCTCCCTTTTCTTTTGGATTAGTTTGGCCAAAGGTTTATCGATCTTATTGATTCTTTCAAAGAACCAGCTTCTAGTTTTGTTGATGCGTTCTACTGTATCTCTAGTTTCTGATTCATTCATCTCTGCTCTAATCCTTATTATTTCCCACCTTGTGTGGGGGGTTGGTTTAAATTTTTGTTGATTTTCCAGTTCTTTAAGGTGTAATGAGAGTTGGTGTATTCGGGATTTTTCAATTTTTTTGAGTGATGCTTGGATGGCTATGAATTTCCCCCTTAGGACGGCCTTTGCTGTATCCCATAGGTTTTGGATTGATGTATCTTCATTCTCATTGGTTTCCATGAAGTGTTTTAGTTCTTCTTTAATTTCTTGGTTGATCCACATATTCCTGAGTAGGCTCGTCTTTAGCTTCCAAGTGTTTGATTTTCTCCTGAACTTTTTATGGTGATTGAGTTCCAGTTTCACGGCATTGTGGTCAGAGAATATGCAGGGAATAATCTCAATCTTCTGATATTGGTTGAGACCTGATTTGTGACCTAGTATGTGGTCTATTCTGGAGAAAGTTCCATGTGCACTCGAGAAGAATGTGTATTCTGCTGTTTCAGGGTGGAATGTTCTGAATATATCTATGAGATCCATCTGGTCCAATGTGTCATTCAAGGCTCTTATTTCTTTGTTGATTTCCTGTTTAGATGATCTGTCCATTGCTGAGAGTGGTAGTTAAGATCTCCTACAATTAATGTATTTGTATCAATATGATTCTTTATTTTGCTCAACAGTTGTCTTATGTAGTGCCCCTGGGTGGCTCAGTGGGGTAAAGCCTCTGCCTTCGGCTCAGGTCATGATCTCGGGGTCCTGGGTCGAGGCCCTCCTCAGGCCCTCTGTTCCGCGGGGAACCTACTTCCTCCTCTCTCTCTGCCTGCCTCTCTGCCTACTTGTGATCTCTCTCTGTCAAATAAATAAATAAAATCTTTTTAAAAAACCAAACAGTTGGCTTATGTAGTTGGCTGCTCCCATGTTTGGGGCATAAATATTTACAATTTTTAGATCTTCTTGGTGTATAGACCCTTTGAGAATGATGTAGTGGCCTTCTGTGTCTCTGACTATAGTCTTTAGATTAAAATCCACTTTGTCTGATATGATAACACTACCCTGGCTTTCTCTTGGGGGTCCGTTGGCATGAAAGATGGTCCTCCATCCCCTTACTTTCAATCTGGAAGTGTCTTTAGATTCAAAATGTGTCTCTTGTAAACAACATATGGATGGGTCATGTCATTTTATCCAGACTGCAACACTGTGCCTTTTTATTGGAGCATTTAGGTCATTCACATTGAGAGTGATTATTGATAGATACGTTTGTATTGACATCATATTTCCTGTGAAGTTCATGTTTCTATACATTACCTCTCTAAATTTCTGTTATGTGTCACTCTTGTGTTCATTTCTCTTTTATAGAACCCCTCTTAGTATTTCTTGTAGTGCTGGCTTGGGGGTTGCATAAACTTTTAGACTTTTGCGCTCCTGGAAGCTCTTTATTTCTCCTTCCCTTCAGAAATTCAACCTTGCTGGGTACATTATCCTTGGTTGCATATTTTTGTCATGTAATTTCCTGAATATGTCTTGCTAGCCCTTTCTGGCTTGCCAGGTTTCTGTGGAAAGGTCTGACCTTATTCTGATGGTCCTTCCTCTATACATAAGGGATCACTTCCCCCTGGCTGCCCTTAAGACATATTCTTTGGTTTTATGATTTACGAATTTCACAATTATGTGCCTGGAGGTTTTTCTGGCCTCATTGATCTTGGGGGGTGTCCTCTCTTCCTCTAGGACATGAATATTCGTTTCATTCCCAAGATTAGGGAAGTTTCATCCATGATTTGTTCAACTATATCTCTAGGATTCTCTCACTGTCAATTCCTTTGGGGATTCCAATAATTCTGATATTGGAGTGTTTCATGGCATCATTTATTTCCCTTATTCTGTTTTCATGGGATTTTAGCTGTTTGCTCCAAGACTGTTCTTGCTCCTCCTTCTTAATCCATCTGTCTTCTAAATCACTAATACAATCTTCAGCTTCATTTACTCTATCTGTTAGCATATTTAAATTAGATTGCATCTCATTAATAGCCTTTCTAATCTCTGTTTTCACTTCTGTTTTTAGGGCTTCCATTTTGAGACTAATGTTCTTTTCTAAATTAGCCATTGCTTGGACAATTGATGCCTTGAATAACATTTCTTTAATTTTGCTTATGTTCATTTCCACTAATTCTGTGACCGGCATTGTAGTCTCAGGGTTCTTCTTCTGTTGGTTGTTCCTCCTCTGAGTCATTGTGGCGAGGAGTGGTTGAGGGGGTGTATCACTAAATATATCAGCCACTATCCAGGTGAATTGGTCTCTGCAAGGTTTTGGAGCACTCAGAATTCACCACCAAAAAGGAAGAATAAAGAAAAAAGGGGAGAATGGAAGCAAGAAAAGAAACCCCTGCCACAGTGGGGCCCAGTGGTAGGATTTATATGGTACAAAACTACTACAGGATAAATAAAAAGGCCATCAAGAGTAAATGACAAAATCAAAAAGTGAAGCTCAACCTGAATGACCCCCAAGACCAGTACTTATATGATACAAAGGCAAAAACAATTACACAGAAACATTGACAGACAGACTAGGGTGGGAAGGTGATGGCAGACACTCCTTATGGGCAAGGAAAGTATTTCAGATCCTCCCGAGTTTGTCTTGTAATTATTGTTGGAGGAGCCCACTATCTAAAGATGTAGGGAGATTAGAACTGGTTGTATATAGGGGTAGTATTGAATAGGGATGTAGGATTACCTTGAAGCTTGTAACTATATGTATATATAAAAGAAAAAATAAAGGAAATAAGAGAGAAGAAATGGAAAAAGAACAGATAAAACAAACAAGCAAATGAGAGGCAAAACAACGACAGAAAACACAGGTATGTGTTTGAAAAAATTTCAAGGAAAAAAATTGTTATGGAATGTTGTATCAAGTATCACATTGTGATAAAAAGTGGGTTAAAAATTAAAAGAACAAAAACCATGAGAATGAATTTTTAAGTTTAAAGTGGAAACTTTAAAAGTAAAAATAGAAAAAAAGTTTAAAAAAAGCAAATAAGGTGAAAAACTGTCAATAAAGTGTAGAGCTTTTTGGGCAGTACCAGGAGTTTAATAAAATGCCTTTCCCCCCATGTTGGGGTTTTACAGTTTGGGTGTTGTCCTCTTGTGCTTCTGGCTTGACTTCTGGGGGTGGGGCGTGCCGCGCTGTTTTAAGTCCCTTCTACCTGGGCTGCGTCTCTCCGCCCCCTTCCTAGGGACTGGAGTCTATTGTAACCAGGTTGTCAGGGTTCAGTTCTCTGGGTGGGGGGAGTTGTTCTTTTACGGCCTTTTTCAGCTGCTGAGGAAGTCAGGTCGGAGCAAGATGTCTGCGCCCAGACCTCCTTCCCAGAGAGAGCCCCTAATTAGCAACCATCTGAATGATGGGGGGCCCCACAGTCTCTTCCTGTATCCTCTCCCTTGGCTGCCTGTCACACCTGGGCAGACACAGATGCTGGTTTGATTCCCGCCCAAAGCCCCCGCTTGTCACTTTGCTCCCGTGTCATGAAAACAGCAACAGATTTTGGGTCGTGCGACCTTTTCTGTGCCCAGGGAGTCTGTGGTGACCCCCACACAGGAGGGACTGAGGTCCTGCAGCCCTGCACCTCCCCCATAAGTCTGCAAAATCGCCTTCCTGGAGGGGTCTGTGCCTGGCCCAGGAGGGGTCTGTGCCTGGCCCACAGGTGAAGAGAAGCGGCAGAGAAAAGCAGCAGAGGAAAGAAAGAAAGAAAGAAAGAAAGAAAGAAAGAAAGAAAGAAAGAAAGAAAGAAAGAAAGAAAGAAAGAAAGAAAGAAAAGAAAGAAAGAATGAAAGAAAGAAAGAAAGAAAGAAAGAAAGAAAGAAAGAAAGAGAAAAAGCAGTGGAAAAATAAACTTCACTCAGCCAGTTCTGCTGGTTCCCTGACGTGCAGCACCAGGAGCGCAGCACCAGGAGCACTTTCTCTCTGCCGTTCCTCGTTTCCCCAGCTGCCCCTCAGGCACTCCGTTTCTGTTTTCTTTGAGCCAGACCATAATCTACTGTTGTTCCCCAAACACAGAGCACTTTTGTGCTGGAGTACTGCCTTCCAATGGGTCGTCTCTGCGGGCTTCCTCCCCCGTGCCCCTTGCCTTTGGATATCCCTCTCACCCCACTCTACCTCTTTGTCGATGTTCCTTGTCCCCCACAGTGATCCAGAAGTGTGAAATATCACATTTCAGGCTGATTTCATGGGTGCTCACAGTGTTCCTGTAATGTTTTTTGCATGAACTGAGCTCACTTCAGGGGACTCCCTGAAATGGGGTCACCTGGCCTTCTGCCATCTTCCCCGCTAGATTTTTTTTAAAGATTTTACTTATTTGCCATATTGCCCACTCCATAGCTAGATTTTTTTTAATATTTTATTTATTTGACAGAGAGAAGCACAGCTAGAGAGGGAACACAAGCAGGGGGAGTGAGAGAGGGAGAAGCAGGCTTCCCGCGGAGCAGGGAACCTGATGTGGGACTTGATCCCGGGTCTCCAGGATCATGACCTGAGCTAAAGGCAGTTGCTTAACCAACTGAGCCACCCAGGCACCCGCATAGCTAGATTTTTAATTACCTTCTGTCACTCTTTATTCCTTATCCCCTTTGCTTCAGCATGTACCCCAAATGACCATTGTTCTATCTTTCCTGAAGATTCTGGGCCATTCCTGGTCCTGCTCTTAATAGTGTGTTGTAGTTTCCTATTTACCTTAATCACAGGGCATGGTGACACTAACAGAAACCTAAATAATATCTTGTGCTCCGGATATACTCATCTTTACCTCCATCATAGAAGTTATTCAATTTCCTTTTAATAATCACAAAAATTATTTATTAACTAAATTTTAGTGAGACTCCTGAAACTTCTCATAGGCTAATTTCTAAACTTCCTTGTAAAATCCATGGCAAAAATGCAACTAATATCAGTATAGCAAGAGTCCTTCATCCACATCTGATAACCCTCAATAGTTAAGGGGGAAACATCTTCCAATAGTCACCAGGTGATATCCTATTAGGTTGACATGCCCTCAGCAAAAATCCTCTTATATCAATTTAATCAAAATTATCTAACACTTTATAAGTCCTTTTTGTACTCTTCCATCTATTGACCTCTCCAGACCCGTTGGCTATAAACTTCACTTGACCATGCAGTATCTCAGATCAACCTCATTTCTATACTGGAGGTCTTTTTCTTATTGCAATAAAAATATAAAAATTCCTGGGGCACCTGGGTGGCTCAGTTGGTTAAGCATCTGCCTTCAGCTCAGGTCATGACCCAGGGTCCTGGGATTGAGCCCCACATCAGGCTCCCTGATCAGCAGGAACCCTCCTTCTCCCTCTCCCACTGCATGCTGCTCTGCCTACCTGTGCTCTCTCTCTATCTCCCTGTCAAATAAATAAATAAATAAAATCTTTAATATATATAAAATATATACCATATATATTTTATATATATATGTATATATATATATATATATATATATTTACTTATTTATATAAAATTCCCTTTAACTCACTCCCCTTTATGTTGTTTGTTTGTTTTTGTAACTTGACAGTTGTTAGAATCAGAGACCTCATCCAAAACAGCAAGTATCTTTCCTGGTTGTTGATTCATACACATTATAAGTCAAACTGGCCTTTAGACACTTTGAATTTCCTGCTAAGTTGAATCATTTGTCCCCATGTGGAGGTATTTCTTCCTCTGAAACTAAAACATCTAAGTTGTCCTGACATAAACTCATGGGTATGTATAAATAAATAAATAAATAAATAAATAAATAAATAAATAAATATTGCTTTAGGGATTACCAGGAGTAAAAATCACTGCTGTCACTTCTGTTTCCATTCCTTCATTCTTGAACCCATGAGTGCTATTAGAAAAACAAAACTACATATTCACTGCTGATTCAGAACTTCATTAGCTTCATGGCGAAGTTCTATACCCCAACTCTATATTATATCCCAACTCTATAATATATTATCATCTAGCTTGAATTATTATTGAATCTTCTAAAGATCCTTGAACCATTATTTTAAACCAGCTGTTTCAGGATGTTGAGAACATGAAGTGGATGAATTACATGAGCATAAGTCTATTGCCACAGTTCTTTTACTGTGGAATTTCTTGATCTGAAACAATGCTGTGTGGTATACTATGGCAGTAGATAAAGCATTCTGTAAGTCCACAAATGTCAGTTTTGGCAGAAGCATTGCATTCAGGAAAAGAAAGGCCTTATCCAGAGTAAATGTTTATTTCTAAATGTACAGAAAGTTGCCTCTTAAATTATGAAAGTGGCCCAGTATAGTTAACCTATCATATATTCAAAGAATAGCTGCTTGAACACTTCAGAATAGTTCCTTATCAGGGACTCAGTGTTTCTCACTGTTTCTGGTAGACTAGGCACTGGAAATTGGTGAATGGAGCCCATGACACTGAGTTCTTGCCCCTATGTTGGCCTGGGCAATGATAGAGGTGGCTGGGGAAAGAGGCCAATTGGCACCCCCAGATGTGTCATCCTATCCACTTGAATTTTGTAATCTGCCTCTGCTGAGATCAGTATTTAGTGAGTATTCATAAAAAAAATACAAATATCTTCATTTGTTTGTTTGTTCTGCCCATTGAAAGAAGTCTATCCAGATGCTCCTTCCCCAAATTACATTGTCATCAATTTTCCAATTGTATTTATTTCAAGTCCCAAACATAGTCCATAAGTCACTATAAAATCAAACATCTTCCCATTTTAGTGAACACATAGGTGTACTCTTAAAGTTCTGCCCAATGATGAAGATTTCTCTTCATTGATGACTTTAGAGATGGCCTAGAGAGAGGCTGTAGTGTTGCAACAGTGCATAAGTTGTACCTGCATATCATACATAGCTATCTGTAAACCAGGCCCACATTTTCCTTCCTCTCTCAAGGTCCCAATATAAATTCATAAACATTTCTTCTGCTATACCAGATATTACTTTTCATTTATCTGAGGTACTGTTACACTCTCAGTGTGATGACAGGTAAGTTCTGTGAACCTATGAGGTTACAAATCTCTGTGGTTCTGCCTTGCTGGCTGTCTCTTTTGGCTTCTCAACTCATTATGGAAGAAGTGTAGGTTGAGAGAAATATCCAACATAGTGGGAGTAAGAACAATGGACATTTGGGCCACTAACTCATGTAACTCACTTGTAACTCCATGGCCTCCCAATCATCTACACAACACTTTTATTTGACAGAATGATGTTATATGAGCCCAGGTTTACAACTTTGTGGATAATAGTTTATGATGGCATCTCAGGTAACATGGCATCTTAGTGGCCTATTTTCAAGCATTCCGATTATCTAAAGCCAGGGGAAAGACTATGGCTGTTTCTCAAAGGGAGAGTAGTTATCTTTGGATAATAACAGGACCTGGGATAAAATTTTGAAAGCCTGTGCTGCCATTGCCTATACAGGCTGCCAAAGGCTCCAAACATCATCCATAGCTGTCTTTGAAACTTCAAGAACCATTAGGTCTCCTGAAATATATGGCTCAAATGTTAGAACACTTCATACAATACACTGAAATTCTGCAACCTTCTTTTCTTATAGGCCCCACAAAAAACTAGAAGCTTTTTTTTAATTAAAAAAAAATGAGTCAAAGTCATACCCCAAATGAGGGGTATTTTTTTCTCTAAAACCCAAAGGAATCCATTGGATATTTCCCCCCTCTTTCTGAATTGTAGAATAGGCCACATACCACAATCTATCCTTCACCTTAAGAAGGATATCTGGACAAATTTCAGTACTCTGGTCTTTAGATTTTACTGAGATAGTAAAGGTCCTGGGTTTTCATTTTATTTATTCCTCACTCTCTACCATGTAAATGTATCACCAGTAAATCTGGAGTAGTTGCTATTCTTTCTATTGCTAGGCCCAGTCAGCATAATGTCATCAATGTAATGGGTCAGTTTGATAACAAGTGGAAGAGAAAAGCAGTCAGTATTATTGTAAGCTAAATAATGACATAGGATTAGAAAGTTTATAACTCTATGACATAGTACTTTTAGCTTGTTTACTGCCTTTTTAGTTGGGGAGAAACATTTCAGTGAGCACTGTAGATAGGTAAGGAGCAAAAGGCATTTGCTAGATCAATAGCTTCACACTGGGTACCAGGGATATGTGAATTTGCTCAAGCAATAAAATTACATCTACCACAAGAGCTGCAGTTAAAGTCAATACTAGATTAAGCTTGCAATAATCCACTTTCTACAAGGTCTATCTGTCTTCTGTGTGAGCCAATTAAAAGAGATGGGTGAGGATGTGATGGGAATCACCTCTTCTACACCTTCAGGCCCTTGATGATAACACTAATATATGCAATTTCTTCAAGACTGTAGTTCTCTTTTTGAGTTACTATTTTCATAGGCAGAGATAGTTCTATTTTCTATTTGGCCTTTCTTTCTACCTTATTCATAATCCCACAGGTCAAGGGATCATTAATAGGTTCCTGTCAGTTGCTGTTTATCTCTATTCCAATTATGCATTCAAGAACTAGGGAAATACCACAAAATGTTTCTGTGGACTACTGGACACACTGTGAGACATATCTGAGTGAAAGACCATAGATCACTTGAGACCTCCAAACCTCTACTCTGATTGAGGGGCTACAGTGGCATTTTGGGTCCCCTAGGAACAAAGTTAGCTCTTAACTGCTCCCCTGTAGTCTCTGAAAAGTCAGTATCTTCTTATCCAAATGCATATTAACTCTGTTAAATAGCTATAGGTCATTTTTTAATGGTTAGGATAAAGATTAATTCTATAATTGTTTGCTCATGCACTGGTTTCCTGCATCAAGGGGACATGGTCTCCTCTTCATTCAAGAGATCTTGAATCTGTAAATTGTCTCAAGTCTGGGGACTGTTTGAGGGTGTGTGGCATTCTTTTTTAATCATTTAAGTTAGGCTTTTGTTCAACTTATCCTAAACTTTCTCTCTGTTTATACACATCAAGTAATAATTTAGCAGGTTTTCTGCTTCTTTCATTTATAGGTACTGTGATTAATTACCAAAGTCATAGGCTGGTGCTAGTCAGACTATTCAGAATGCTTTCACTCTGCTGTCAGTTACCATAGATATACAACTTTTGTTTTATTTAATAATTAAAATTTTATTTTTGTTATATCATTGCCAAAAGAAATGTTTTATAAATAGATATTAACATCTGGTAAAATGATGTTCAGTTAGCCACTGAACAGTACATCATTAGTTTTTAATGTAGTGTTCAATGATTCATTAGTTGCATATAACACCCAGTGCTCATCACAACATGTGCCCTCCTTAGTATCCATCACCTTGTTACCCCATCCCCCAGCACCTCTCCCCTCTGATATCCTCAGTTTATTTCCCAGGGTCTTACTTTGACATTAGGAGATAAACAACACTACTTTATCCTTTCAAATCCATCATCCCTTTACTCCCATTACATTTAGATATTTCAGTTGAGTGGCTGCCATCCCAACTATAAGATCTTGCCTAGAGAGAAGAACAATCACAGAGCACTTCAGATAATATTTTTCTCCATCCCTTAACTTATTTCTCAAAATAATAAAAGGTATATATTCTTGTTTATTCTAATGTGGGTAAGTCATTAATGAAAAACACTCTAATATTCCAGTCTCTCTATGTTTTGAATTCCTTTTCCTACAGTAAACAAAGAAACATCCAACATAAATATTTTGTTCCTGGTGGGTCATCTGTTGATGCATATGTCTACCAACAAATCCAACAAACTGTTAAAGGCATTTTATTTCCCCAGGTCGCAAAATTAAATGCAGAATCTCTGCATACTGGGACAATATCAATAAATTCAGTCTGATCCAACTTTATATTCTTTCATTCAATTTTTCACACCTTGACTATCCATCCAGACACGTATTTTCCATATTTCTGCTTGTACCAGTTATCAAACTCAAATAGTTTTTTTGGAGTGTAATGCACTTCCTTGTGGGACACTCTGTGCATCTCACCTTAGTTGCTTTTGGGACTTGGGTCTAGTTATAGGAGACAACTATCTCAATGGAGGTCATTGCCATTTTCTAAAGCAATGCAAAATTAATTCCCTCAGGCTGAGGTGAAAAGACTTATATTACTGTAGAATGAGATACTGCTATCACTGAAGTTGAGGAGGTTGCTTTTTCATGGAATAGGAATGCCACTTCCAGTAGGGTGGGGATATCTCTTCTACTTTCAGAGAAGACTCAGCAAAATTTAGGTCTTGAATATTCCCAGAATTTTCAAAAGCATCCCACAATACCCTATCCCACAATATGGTTTCTGAATCAGCTCCCTCACTTTTAGAGTAGACAACCTAGGAGTGTTAGGGTACAACATGATGTGGAGTTCAACCAATTACAGATTGTTTTTCAGCCGTTCTGGTTGTTTCAGGAGATAAATCTCCTCTTCAAGCACACCTATGAATTCTTAAGTCATCAATGCGAGCTTGAACTGTTAATTTGAGAATTCCTTTTTTTCATGACTTTGTCCAGAGACATAAGGAAGAACCAACTAATATTATTATATTCCTTAGTTTTCAAAAAAATGTAGAAAATAAAATAGTTTTTCTTAATTTTTTTAATTTTTTTCTTTAAAATGTTTTATTTTAATTCAATTAGATACATATAGTACATCATTAGTTTCAGATGCAGTGTTCAATAATTTATCATTTGCA
This sequence comes from Spilogale gracilis, assembly GCA_004023965.1. Classification (NCBI taxonomy): domain Eukaryota; kingdom Metazoa; phylum Chordata; class Mammalia; order Carnivora; family Mephitidae; genus Spilogale; species Spilogale gracilis. The sequence goes on along the minus strand of PITA01027705.1, from coordinate 8,672 downwards.
TATAACACCCAGTGCTCATCACACCATGTACCCTCCTTAATTTCCATCAACCAACTTCTCCATCCTCCTACCTACCTCCTCCCTAGCAAACCTTCAGTTTGTTTCCTATAGTTAAGAGTCTTTCATGTTTTTTCTCCTTCTCTGATGACTTCCCATTCAATTTTGCCTCCCTGTACCTACTATCCCCTGTGCTGTTTCTTATATTCCACATATAAGAGAAATCATATGATAGTTGTCTTTCTCTAATTTACTTATTTCACTTAACATAGTACATGTTAGTTCAACTCATGTTGACATAAATGGCAAGTATCCATCCTTTCTGATGGCTGAGTAGTATTGCATTGTATATATATACACCATATCTTCTCTATCCATTCATCTGTCAATGGACATGTCAGCTCTTTCCACAGTTTGAATATTGTGGACATTGCTGCTATGAACAGTAGAGTGCAGGTGCCCCTTTGTATCACTACATTGTATCTTTGGGGTTAATATCTAGCAGTGCAATTGCTGGGTCATAGGATAGCTCTATTTTTAATGTCTTGAGGATCCTCCATACTGTTTTTCCAGAGTGGCTGTGCCAGCTTGCATTCCCACCAACAGTGTAAGAGGGTTCCCCTTTCTCCACATCTTTGCCAATAGTTGTTTCTTGTGTTGTTAATTTTTGTCATTATAACTGGTGTAAGGTAGTATCTCAATGTGATTTGTATTTACCTGATGGCTAGTGGTGTGGAAAGATAAAGTAATTCATCACCACTAAACTGGTCTTACAAAAAATGTTGAATGGCCTTCTTTAATTTGAAAATAAAAGGTACTACTCAGTAACAGGAAAACATAAGAAGGAATAAATTTAATTGAAAAGGTAATATATATAGTAAATGTAGTTAATTCCTTATAAAGTGAATATAAAGGCTAAAAGAAACAGGTAGTGAAAAGGACAATAACTACAATGATTAAAAGAAACACAAGATTAAAAAATGTAACATATGACATCAAAACAATGAAGTTTTGAGAGCATTAACAATGTGGGGTTTTAGAATCCAATAAAACCTAAGTTGTTAAAAGAGATTATTTTAAATAAAAGTTGTACGTAAGCCTTATAGTAACTACAAAGTAAAATCTTATAGTAGACACAAAATATAAAAAGTGAAATATTGAAATATACCATCAAAGAGAATAATCAAACCAGAAATAAGAGAACAAGAGACAAAAGGAACTGAGAGGAACTGCAAAATCACAAGAAAACAAGTAACAAAATGGCAATAAGTACATACCCATTAATACTTACTTTAAATGTAAATTGACTACCTTTTCTAATCAAAACATGTGGCCAAATTGATTTGTTTTTGTTTTTAAATTTGAATTCTAGTTAGTTAACTGAAAGTCTAATATTGCTTTCAGGTGTCCAAGAGTGATCCAACACTTTCTTACAACACCTGTGCCCTTACACCCTTGTTAATACCCATCACTCACTTCATCCATCCTCCCATCCACCTCTCTTCTGGTTACTACAGTTTCTTCTCTATAGTCAAGAGTGTTTCTTGGTTTACCTCTCTTTTTTTCTCTCTGCTCATTTGTTTTGTTTCTTAAATTCCACATATCATGAAATAATATAGTATTTACCTTTCTCTGACAGACTTATTTTTCTTGGACTAATATTCTCTAATTCCATTCACGCCATTACAAATGGCAATATTTCATTTTTTTATAGGTGAGCATTATTCCATTTCATATATAAATACACAAATATATGTTCCACATCACATGGCATCAGGGAAATACAAATCAAAACTACAATGAGATACAACATTATACCAGTCAGAATGGGTAAAATCAACAAGACAGGAAACAGCACATGTTGGTGAAGATACAGAGAAAAGGGAAACTTTTCATGCTATTGTGAGAATGCAAGCTGGTACAACCACTCTGGAAAACAGTATGGAGGATCCTCAAGATGTTAAAAATAGAGCTATCCTATGAACCAGCAATTGCAGTGCTATGTATTTTCTCCGAAGATAAAATGTAGCATTCTCAATATGCTAAAAAGAGAGTTACCCTATGACCCAGCAATTGCACTACTGGGTATTTACCCCAAAGTTACAGATATAATGAAAAGAAGGGGCACATTCACCCTGATGTTCATAGCAGCAATGTCCACATAGCCAAAGTGTGGAAGGAGTTGAGATGTCCTTCAACAGATGAATGGATAAAGATGATGTGTTTCATATATATAGTGGAATATTACTCAGCCATCAGAAAGGATGAATACCCACCATTTGCATCGACATGGATGGCACTGGAGGGGATTACGCTAAGTGAAATAAGTCAAGTAGAGAAAGACAATTATTATATGATTTCACTCATATGTGGAAAATAAAGACCACAGGGGAAGGGAGTGAAAACTGAATCGGAAGAAATCAGAGAGGGAGACAAACCAAGAAAGACTCTGGACTTCAGGAAACAAACTGAGGGTTACAGAAGGTAGGAGCATGGGGATGGAGTAGCAGGGTGATATATATTAAGGAGGGTACATGTGCTGATGAGTACTGGGTGTTATACACAACTAATGTATCATTGAACACCACATCAAAAACTGATGATGTGGGGGGGAAAGATGGCAGAGAAGTAGGAGACACCATTTCAAAGGGTCCCCTGAAGTGAGCTAAATATCTACCAGAGCACTCTGGACACCCATGAAATGAGTTTGAGATGTAACACTACAGACTTCTGGATATCTATGGGGGCAGAAGTGCATCAGCGGAGAGGTAAAGAGGAGCAAGAGTACTCAGACTGATTTCATATGAGAACACAAAAATGCCCCGTGTTTGGGATCCAGCATCAAATTGCAGTCTGGTTAAAAGTGCTCAATCATAGGACGCCTGGGTGGCTCAGTTGGTTAAGCGACTGCCTTCAGCTCAGGGCATGATCCTGGAGACCCAGGATCGAGCCCCACATTGGGCTCCCTGCTCAGCAGGAAGCCTGCATCTCCTCTCTCACTCTCCCTGCTTGTGTTCCCTCTCTCACTGTGTTCCTCTCTGTCAAATAAATAAATAAAATCTTTTTAAAAAGTGCTCAATAATATAGGGCCTTAAGAGGCAACTGGGGGAATATTATGGCCACTGACAGGAGCATAAAACTGTGGCTCTGGGCCAGTGGTAGAAAGCGCTCCCTGGCATCTGAGGGAACCCAGCAGGAAGTCTCTGAAACTCCACTACTTTTCCTGGATGCCAGGCAATCTGCACTGGATGTTACTCTTCCTGCAACCTTCTGTGTGATGTATGGGACACCAGGTCAGAAGCACCCGGTGTGGATGTGGGATCCAGATAGTCTACCCACAGTGACATACTCACACAAAGTGATATCACTTGCAGTTTCTGTGGGACAGGGGTGAAGGGACAAGTGGGGACCTCAGGCATCATTGTGGTTGGTGATTGGGTGTGTGTGCTACTTCTGAGAGGTGGTGAGGTGCAGGGGAGAGTCCAGACGGAAGAGGCTCTGTGCCCCAACACCGTCCAGAGGGGAGCTGATTGAGGTTTTTCTCTCTGAGAAGGAGGTCTGGGTGCAGACAGTTTACTTTGCCCTGAATTTCCCAAAAGCTGCAAAAAGCCACAAAAGAACAAAAACCTCCAGAGAATAAAAGCCTGAAAAAAAGTTTCCATAGAGCCCAGGCAACACTGACTGAAAAACTGGGTGGCAGGCCCCTAGCCCAGAAGGCAAACCTGAAGAACAAGAGAACAACCACCAAAGAGTCTCCATAAAACTGTAAAACCCCAAAATCAGGGGAAAAACAATATATTAAGCTCCCGGTACTACCTTGAAACCTGTATATTTTATAGATACAGCTTATGATTTTATTTTTTAATTTCTTTTCATTTTTATTTTTGTTATCATATTAAATTTTAAATTCATTCTCAAGATTCTTGTTTTTTTTATTTTTAACCCACTTATTATTACAGCATATTTAATACAACATTCCATAATAACTTTTTACCTTGAAATTTTATCATACACATACCTGTGTTTCTTTGTTCCTTTCTTTCTTTTTTTTCTCTTAAATATACATATAGATATAAGCTTCAAGGTAATCCTTCATTCCTATTCAATACTACCCCTATATATAAGCCAGTATTAATTTCCCTATATCTCTAGAAAGTAGAGTCCTCTAACAATAATAATAAGAAACACCCAGGAGGAACTGAAATACTTTCCTTGCCCACAACAAGGGTTTGTACTCACCTTCCTATCCTATTCTTCAGTCAGTGCTTCTATATATTTCTTTTTGCCTTTGTAATATATAAACATTATTCTTGGGGGTCATATGGGCTGCGTTTTGCTTTTGTTTCTTCCACCCTTTCTTTTATTTTCAGTGGTCTTTTTGTTTATCCTTTTTTATTTTTGTGCCATATAAGTCCTACCATTGAGGCATGTTTTGACCGGGTTTTTTCTTGTTCCTTTTCTCTTTTTCTCTCTATTTTTTCTTTCTACTTCCTTTTCAGTCGTGACTGCTGACTGTTCCAAAACCTTCCAATAAGCAACTCGCCTGGATTGTGGTTGATATGTTCAGCTATACATCCCCTCAACCACCCTCACCAAAATGACTCAGAGGAGGAACACCCAACTGAAGAAAAACTCATAGCCTGAAGCCCCTGTCACAGAACTACTGGATATGAACACAAACAATATGACAGAAATGGAATTCAGGGTAGCAATTAAACAAGCAATGACTAAGTTGGAAAAGAACATTAGTGGCGAGAGAGAAGCTATAAGAGCTGAAGTGAAAGTTGAAATGGCAGAGGTTAAAAATGCTATCAATGAGATCCAGCCTAATCTAAATACCATAACAGCTAAGGTAAGTGAAGCATAAAATCATCTTAGTGATCTAGAAGAGAGATTAATTGAGAAGGAGGGGCAGGAGAAGTATTGGAACAAACAGCTAAAATCCCATGAAAATAGAATTATGGAAATAAATGATGCCATGAAATGCTCCAATATCAGAATTATTGGAATACCTGAGGGAGTTGAGAGAGAGAGAAGGATATAAGATATAGTGGAAAAAATCCTGGATGAAAATTTCCCTAATCCGGGGAATGAAACAGTGTTTATGTTCTAGACACAGAGAAACCCCCCCAAGATCAATGAGGCTAGAAAAACCTCCAGGCCCATAATGCTAAAATTCATGAATCACAAATTCAAAGAATATGCCTTAAGGGCAGCTATGGAGAAGAGATAACTTACAAACAGAGGAAGGACCATCAGAATAACGTCAGACCTATCCACAGAAACCTGGCAATCCAGAAAGGGCTGGAAAGACATATTCAGGAAATTAAATGAAGAAAATATGCAACTAAGAATAATGTACCCAGCAAAGTTTACTTTCAAAATGGAAGAAAAGATAAAGAGCTTCTGGGACCAGCAAGGTCTAAAAGATTATGCAACCACCAAACCAGCACTACAAGAAATATTGAGGTATTCTATAAAAGAGGAATGAACCCAAGAGTAACACAGAACAGAAATTCACAGAGGGAATCTATAGAAACAGGAACTTCACAGGCAACATGATATCAATAAAAACATACATATCAATAATCACTCTCACTGTGTATGACCTAAATGCTACAATAAAACAGCACAGGTATGCAGACTGGATAAAACAATAGGACCCGTCCATATGCTGTCTACAAGAGACACATTTTGAATCTAAAGACATTTCCAGACTGAAAGTGAGGGGATGGAGGACAATCTTTCATGCCAATGGACATCAAAAGAAAGCTGAGGTAGCGATTCTTATATCTGACAAATTAGATTTTAATCTAAAGTCTGTAGTCAGAGATACAGAAGGACACCACGTCATTCTTAAAGGCTCTATACACAAGAAGATCTAAAATTGTAAATTTTTATGCCCCCAACATGGGAGCGACCAACTACATAAGCCAACTGTTAAGCAAAACAAAGAGTAATACTGATACAAATACATTAACTGTAGGATATCTTAACACATCACTCTCAGCAATGCACAGATCATCTAAACAGAAAAATCAACAAATAAGAGCTTTGAATGACACATTGGACCAGATGGATCTCATAGATATATTCAGCACATTCCACCCTAAAACAGCAGAATACTCATTCTTCTCGAGGTCACATGGAACTCTCTCCAGAATAGACAACATACTAGGTCACAAATCAGGGCTCAACAGATACCAGAAGATTGAGATTATTCCTTGCATATTCTATGACCACAATGCCTTGAAACTGGAACTCAGCCACAAGAAAATGTTCAGAAGGAATTCAAACACTTGGAAGCTAAACTTTCCTGCTCAAGAAAGTTTGTATCAACCAGGATATCAAAGAAGAGTTTAAACATTTCATGGAAACCAATGAGAATGAAGATACATCTATCTAAAATCTATGGCATGCGACAAAGGCAGTCCTAAGGGAGAAATACATAGCCATCCAAACCTCTCTCAAAAAAAAAAAAAAATGGGGAGGGTTCAAGATGGCGGAAGGCCAGGTGACCGCATTTCGGGGAGTTCCCTGAAGAGAGCTGAATTTCAGCAAAAAAACCACTACAAGACCACCGTGAACACCCATGAAACCACTACAAGACCACCGTGAACACCCATGAAACCAGCCTGAAATGTGATATTTCCCACTTCTGGACCGCCACGAGAGACAAAGAACATCGGCAAAAAGGTAGAAACAAATTGGAGGGTCTGGAGGCTCACCCCCAGAGACAGGGGAGTGGGGGAGGAAGCCCGCAGAGCTGAGCCATTGAAAACAAATACCCCAAAACGAAAGTGCTCTGTGAGTGAGGAATAACAGCAGATTACGGCTTGAATCGAGGCTAGAAAGAAGCTAAACACAGCTAAGCCCGGGGCAAGGCAAGGAGACTTTTTAAAATCTTTTATTTTCTTTCTTTTCCCGCTGCCCGGACTCCCTCCCCCCCGCCGGCCCCGGCCCTGGCGCGCGCGCAGCCGCCCAGGCCTGCCTCAGACTGAGCCACCACAGCTGCCAAGAAAGCAGCGGGAGTGGATGCTATCCTGCCCTTCTCTCCTGTTTCTCTCCACACCGTGGGCCGCATGTAGACCCCCCAGGGGAAAATGTTTTTTACAGACTTTCGTGGGACCGGAGAGGCCCCAGGTCCCTGGGGGCAGACAAAGTCGCGCGATCCAAAAGGAGTTGTGGCTTAGAGGTGCGGGAGTGAAACGACAAGTGGGGACAGGGGCAAAAATCAATACAATATCTGCACTAGCCCGGCTGTGACAGACTGCCAACTGGGAGGCTGGAAAGAGCCCCTCCCTGTGTAGAGGCTCCCTCTGGGAAGGAGGTCTGGGCACAGACATCCTGCTCCGACTTGACTTCCTTAACTGATGAAAAAAGACACAAAAGAACAACGCTCGGCTACCAGAGAATTGCAGCCTGATAGTCTGGTTGCCATTGAGACAGGCCTCTAGCAGGGGGGGCAAGAGACTCAGCCTAGGTAGAAGGACTGAAGGGGAATGACACACCCCGCCCCCAGAAAGCACACCAGAAGCTCAGGAGGACAACATTCCAATGCAAAACCCCAAATCGGGGGAAAGGCAATTTATTAAACTCCTGGCACTGACTACAAGTACCAAAAACTCTACAACTCATTGATAAAATTTTCCACCTAACTTACTTTTTTAAACTTTTTTCTAGTTTTACTTTTAAAGCTTACACTTTAAGCTTAAATTTACACTCTCACGGTTTTTCTTCTTTCAATTTTTATCCCCCTTCTTATCAAAACAGGATACCCAATACAACACCCCATAACATTTTTACTTTTTATATATATTTTTTTATTCTTTTTAATTTTTTTTTCTTTTTTCTATTTTTTTTCTTTTTTTCCTTCTCTTTTTACCCTGAAATTCAAACACACCCCTGTATTTTCTGCTTTTGTTGTTCCCTCTTGTTTCCCTGTTAGCTCTCTCTGTTTCTCCCCTTCTTCTCTCCTCTTTCCTTTATTCTCTCTTTTCCGTGTACATGTAGATACAAGCTCCAAGTCAATCCCACATCCCTATTCAATACTACCCCTATATACAACCAGTTCCAATCCCCCTATATCATTTGAAAGTGGGCTCCTCCAACAATAACAGCAAGATAAACTATGCAGCGTCTGAAACGCATTCCTTGCCCACAAGGAATGTCTACCTTCACCTTCCCACTCTAGTTTGTCAGTGTGCCTGTGTAACTGTCTTTACTTCTATATTATATAAGTACTGGTCTTGGGGGTCATATAGGTTTGGCTTTGCTTTTTGACCTCTTCATTCACCCTTGATAACCCTTTCTTTACCCTGTAACAGCTTTGTACCATATAAATCTTATCACCAGGCCCCCCTCTGGCAGGGGTGTCTTTTCTTGCTTCCTCCTCTCCGTTTTCTTTTTTCTTTCCCCTCCCTTTTCGGTGGTGAACTCTGGTTGCTCCAAAATTTCCAAAGACCAATCCACCTATATAGTGTCTGATATATTTAGTCATACACCCCCTCAACCACTCCTCGCCACAATGACACGGAGAAGGAACGCCCAACAGCAGGAGAACCCTGAGACTGCAACGTCGGCTACAGAATTACTGGGAATGAACATAAACAATATGACAGATACGGAATTCAGGGCAGCAATAGTCCAAGCAATAGTCAATTTAGAAAAGAACA
>PITA01027704.1:0-20434 GCA_004023965.1 Spilogale gracilis | reverse complement strand
GATATGGGGCTCGATCCTGGGTCTCCGGGATCATGACCTGAGCCAAAGGCAGTCGCTTAACCAACTGAGCCACCCAGGTGCCCCAGATGATCACTTTTAAATGGATCATCTAGATCACTACAAAGTGGAACCACGACTCTAATACTACAAATTTAAAAGCAGATTTTCCACTATTTTCGTGGGGTTGCATAAGCCTCTGGTTCTGATATTTTACAATCGGTAGAGATAAAAATCCTGAAAATGAAAAAAATACTAGATTATTGCCAATATCGTTAAAAAGTTCAAGCTGATTTAAAATAATTTAGAATAAATCAGAATAACAAAATAATTTTACAAAGTGGCATTTATTCATATCATTACCATGCAGTAATTCATAGATTACACATACACACACACACACGCATACACACACACGCACAAAGCATCACTTCCTATGTGCCAGGCAGTATAATAAGCATGAGGTATATGCCATTCAAGAGGACAGATAAGGCTCTGTATTCATAAAACTATTCCACTGAGAGAGATGGGGGGGAAGTAAATTAAAATATAAACTAATCTCAGATATTCACAGATGCTATGAGAAAAAAATAAAGTCCTTTGACAAGTCATTCTCTAGACAAGATGAACAGGCCCACAAAAGAGATGACATGTAATCTGACCAGACTGATGAAAATGGGTCAGCTATTGGGATACCCAGTGACAGGTGAGTAGGGTCTGAGTGGGATCATGTCCACATTTGAAGAATTTGACATATGCTAAAATGGTCCCAAGAACATTACCTTCCATAAGATTTCTCCTTCATTATGACATGCGTTAGGTTTCCTGGTTGGGTATAAATGATTTTAGATTTTCATAAGGGATTATAGTACCTCCCACCCCATTTTTGGCTTAGGAGAGAGGGGCATATATCTTCAGGATTCTCTAGTAGCTTAAATCTACAGGAGTTCGTAGGAAGTGAGGAAGAATGTCCACATTCTAGAAAATATCAATAAAAAATGTTGTCACTCACAAGAGTGATTAGGCTATGAAGAGATATATATAGCTAAAGAAATGACATGACAAGTCTTTTCAAGATACATTAATGTTTAGCAACATACCAAATTTGATAGTACCATTAAACTTAAGTAAAATTCTTAACAACAACAAAACAAAAAGCTTTGATCCCCAAACAAATTCTTTTCCATTACATAAAATCTAAGCCACAGGGGGCAGCTGGGTGGCTCAGTTGGTTAAGCGACTGCCTTCGGCTCAGGTCATGATCCCGGAGATCCGGGATCAAGCCCCACATCGGGCTCCCTGCTCGGTGGGAAGCCTGCTGCTCCCTCTCTCACTCCCCCTGCTTGTGTTCCCTCTCTGGCTGTGTTTGTCTCTGTCAAATAAATAAAATCTTTAAAAAAAAATCTAAGACACAGGAAAGAAGGGTAAAAATCACCATGAAACATAACTTGTCCGAATAGAGCCAATGGAGCAAGAGACATCAAATTTCTATTAATTATCAAAGTGTGTTGCTCTGTAATGCTTAAATCATTGCTCTGCTCTTATTTTGGATATTTAATCACCTTTCTACAGGAAACAAAGGGCAAACATTCAGCAGTGTTCTTTGGACATCCCTCTTTATGCATTTTTCTCATTTAACTTCTCTAGATCATACACACATCTGTATACATTAAAATAGCTGAAACATTACATTTACATACAACTAAGAATACTCTAAGGAACACACTATGATTCCTGTTTGTGAACAATGTCCTCTGATTTACTTATCCCTATCTCCTCCAGTGCTGGTTCTTAGAATTCCTGATAAATCAGGATGATTTCTCTCACATTACTGAAACTGATGTTTCTCTAAAAGAATTTGTGAATTTGCTTTAGGTCTAGTCTCAAGTATGCAAACCCATGAAATACATGTGATTTTATTTTTAATTGTGGTAAAACAGACATGACATAAATTTTGCAACCTTAATCATTTTTATATTAATTAATTAATTAATTTTTATTAACATATAATGTATTATTTGTTTCAGGGGTATAGGTCTGTGAATCATCAGTCTTACACAATTCACAGCACTTACCATAGCACATACCCTCCCCAATGTCCATCACCCAGCCACACTATCGCCACCCTCCACCCTCAGCAATCCTCAGTTTGTTTCCTGAGATTAAGAGTCTTTTATGATTTATCTCCTTCCTTGGTCCCATCTTGTTTCATTCCCCCCCCTCCTCTCATGACTCCCCAGCCCTACCTCTCAAATTCCTCATATCAGAAAGATCATATGATAATTGTCTTCCTCTGATTGACTTATTTTCCTTAGCATAATAACCTTCTACTTCCATCCACATCATTATAGCTTGGCTATTGGCTATTGGCTATTGTGGACATTTTTGTTATAAACATTTGGATGCACGTGCCTCTTCAGATCACTACATTTGTATCTTTAAGGTAAATACCCAGTAGTGTGATTGCTGGGTTGTAAGGTAGTTCTATTTTCAACTTTTTGAAGAACCTCCATACTGTTTTCCAGAGTGGCTGCACCAACTTGCATTCCCACCAATAGCATAGGAGGGTTCCCCTTTCTCCACATCCTTGTCAACACGTCTTATTTCCTGATTGGTTAATTTTAGCCATTCTGACTGGTATGAGGTGGTATCTCACTGTAGTTTTGATTTGTACTTCCCTGATGCTGAGTGATGTTGAGCATGTTAAATGCATTCAAATTGTTGGACAACCAGCCTCCAGAACATTTTCAGTTTGCAAAATTAAAACTCTATATTTGTTAAGGAACTCCTTCCCTCAGCCTCTGGCAACCAAGATTCTTTCTGTCTCTATGAATCTGACTACACTACATACTGCACTACATACTCTACGTACTCTACATGGAATAATACAGTACATGTCTTTTTGTGACTGGTGTATTTCAGTTAACATAATGTTCTGAAGGTTCATACATGCTATAGCATAATTCAGATTTTGGGTTTCTTTAAGGTTGAGTAATATTTCATTGTACTATATACTACATTTTTACATATCCATTCATTCATTGATGGACACTTGTAAGGTTACCTCCCTTTGTTTATTGTAAATAATGCTGCTATAAAAATGGGCATACTCCTATTTCTTCAAGACCCTCCTTTTGATTTGGGATATATTACCCAAAAGTGAAATTACTAGGTTAGATGGTAATTCTATTTTTATTTTATTTTATTTTTTTGAGAGAGAGGGAGAAGGGGGATGGGGGCAGAGAGAGAGAGGGAGAGAGAGAATCTTAAGCAGGCTCCACACCCAGCACAGAACCTGTTGCAGAGCTCAATCTCATGACTCTGAGATCATGACTTATTTGAAATCAAGAGTGGGATGTTTAACCAACTGAGCTATCCATGTGTCCCAAGAATTCTATTTTTAATTTTTTGAGGAACCATCATACTATTTTCAATAGCAGCTATCCCATGTTTTATCCCCACCAACAGTGCCCAAGGGTGTCAATTTCTACACATTTCTGACAAAATTTTATTTCTGTTGTTATTCTATGCTAGTGGGTATGAGGTGATATCTCACTGTGGTTTTGATTTGTATTTTACTAATGTGTAGTGATGTTGAATATCTTTTCATGTACTTATTAGTCATTTGTATATCTTATTGAGAGAAATGATTATTTAAGTCTTTTGCCCTTTTTTATAATGGGGTTGTTGTGTGTTACTGACTTCTAGAAATTATTTATGTACTGTGGATATTAATCTTTTATCAGGTTATAACCAAAATCAAAAAGCTCCCAACAAACAGAAGAAATCCAGGACCAGACAACTTTATAGGCAAATTCTACCAAATATTAATTAATTAATACTTTTTCTTCTGAAACTATTCTAAAAAACAGAAGAAGAAAGGAAACTGCCAGATTCATTCTATGAGGCCAGTACCACCCTGATACCTAAACCAGATAAAGCTATCACAAAGAAAAGATAACTACAGGCCAATATCTCTAATGAACATAAATAAAAAAAAAATCCTTGGCAAAATACTTGCAAACCAATCCAACAACACATTTAAAGAAACTATTCATCATGATCAATTGGGATTTATTTCTAGGTTGCAAAAGTGGTTCAATAGTCACTAATCAATCAACGTGTTACATGATATCAAAGAGAGGATAAAAATCATATGATCATTGAAATAAATGCAGAAAAAGCATTTGAGAAAGTAAAATATCCTTTCATAATAAAAAGGCTCAATAAAGTTTAGAGGGAACACACCCCAACATCATAAAGGCAGATATAAAAGAAACACACAGCGAATATCATACTCAGTGGAGAAAAACTGAGAGCTTTCCTCCTAAGGTCAGGAGCAGGACAGGGATGTCCACTCTCGCCACTGTTACTCAACATAGTGCTGGAAGTCTTAGCCACAGCAGTCAGAAAATGAAAAGAAGTAAAATGCATCCAAGTTGGTAAAGAAGAAGTAAAAATTTCACTATTTGACATGACATGATGCTATATATAGAAAACCTGAGATTCCACCAAAAAAAAAACATTAGAAATGTTAACGTTTTTAATGTGTTTTTCCTCCCCCTTGGGCATAGTTGGCAGGATTTTTAACGCATTTTTATTTAGTTTTTGTATAGAATGTACGGTAAACCTTCAACTTCATTTTTTTGCAGTAGATTTCCCAACATCATTAGTTGAAGTTTTTTCTCCAGTGAATAGTCTAGGCACCTTTTCTAAAAATCACTTGACCATATACGCAAATTCTTTACATATATATTATATTTTGGTTTCAGGTAATTTGTATTAGCCTGATTAATGTGTTCAAGTAATGCCAAAATCTAAGTAATGAAAAGTGAGACTTTCAACTTTTAAAATTATTAGGCAAATTTTAACATCTTAAAGTAATACTTTTCTCCCATAATACATTTAGTAGTGTTTTTAAGACTTAAAACCAATGCCATGTTTTACAGATTAATTGAAAGACTGAATCCATTTGAAAATGAAACTAAAATATTAACAATATTTTGGAAGTTATTTACCTAAATGGCCAAAGAAATATTGCCTTTATAAAATATGATTTGTTGAGGGAACTGAATAAAAGGAAAACAATTATATTACTTTCTAGGTCTTGATTGCAAGTGGTTGTGAAACACTACTAGGGCATTCTGGGAATACAGAGGATGAGCTGTGTATTGGCACTTGTCTTCACTACCAGTAACCAAGTCCAAGCTTACCCAGCCCAACTTTCAGAAAAGCATTATCTTATCCCTGCCCCACTCCATTTTAGCATATTTGTAAATTATCTGACACCCTTCATCTAATGCACAAATACACTTTTGATAAAGTAAGAGTCTACATGTTGGAGTTGAGTCAGAATCCGAGTCAGAGGCCAGGGTGCGAGAGGCAGTGTTTTGAGATGAAATCACAGTTAACCCCAGAAAGGAAGGGCCCATGTGGCATGCATTGAAAGGGAATGTTGAAATTACAAATTCAGGAAATTAATAAGCCCTGTGTTGGTGGATTCCATCAAAAAGACATGAACACTGGTTATTTTCAAGCTGGATCCAGGCAATTTGGAGGTTCCTCATCCCTTCCCTTGTTCTTGGAATGTGCATCCCACTTGCCTTCTCCGCTCCCAGAAGCTCCCCCAAGATGTGGACTTGGGATAGTAAGGTGGTGATGTATCCAGCCATGTGTTTAGCTGTGTGCTAGAGATGGAGCATTCCAGGGAAAGAAAATGGCAAAGGGCAAAACCTTTGAGGCAGGACAGATCTTGTTTAACCAAGGAAGAGTATGAAGAGCAGTGTGGCTGGAATGAAGGAGCAAGGTGGGGAATAGGAGATAAATTTGGAGAGGTAATGGACCCCGGATTATGGAGCGTCTCTTGGAATATTTACGTTTGAGTAATGTAGGACACCATTGTTTCTGAGCAGAAAAGTAGAATAATGACGTATTTGAAGTCTGTTACTCAAGCTGCATTGTTGAGAATAGGCCTAATGGGTCTGGTCAATCATTTAACTATGGCCCCACAGTCCACATTAAACATGGCCCACTGTACAATTACAATGTCATAGACATTTTCAGAGACAGAGTCAAGTTTCACTAAAGTAATTTATTATATGAGACAAACAGAGAGAATATGAAAAAGAGTGTGTCTGCAACTATCTTCATAGATTTGACAAAGGAAGTCAGTTCAATATGAAATTCAGTTCAATAGAAATATAAGACTACCTCATGTCATATTTTTACCTAAAGCTTAGCATAATGTACAAGTTAAAATGAGATGGAAAATGATTGAATTCTAATTCACTTTCAGGGGAGATTTTCTATCATTAAGCACTCTGCTCGCAATGAGAGTTTGAATAAAGAGAAAAATTCAATTCGTTTTTAAAGAAAAACATCAGAGGATATAAAAATTCATAAACATGTGCAAAAAGACTTCTCTATCCTACCATCTGGGAAATTATAAAGATCATTCTACACAAATTCTATTGCAGGTGTTTGAGCTGAAAACTCTTGACATTCTGATAGTTATAAGAGCAATAAATGGTATATTCACAAGGTTTAGAAAATATGCAGAAATATAAGCATGCCGTTTATTTATAGTCATACTGTAATTTGCTTTAGTGTACAATTATATGAAAACAGATGTTAGAGATAAGTATGTACTGAAAGAACAAACTCCATCACTGACAATAATATATCCTTTCTTCACTAAAAATAAGAGTTCTATAATAATAATGCATTCTATTGCTATGAATTAATATGGTCCTTTTAATATTAAGCTGTTAATATTCATTGGTTTATAGTTGTTTTCACATTTCTTATTGATTTCCTTTCTGCTTGTGTTAAGCCATCTGTTATAAACTTAGATTTATTTAGAAAAACACCTTCTGCTTGGCTAGAGACAATCAGAATTTAGGCTGTAATGGCATTTCATACCTCTTTTTGATCCCTGTAGAGAAGGAAATCTCAAGTTGACCTTCATGTACCTATTTAAGGAAGGCTATTATTGAACTGCTGTACTTGATAAGGTGATCTAATTCCACAGGAATAGTAAAACTGAAGAAGAGGGTAATCATATTTGAAAAAGGGTAGGCTTATCCACCCAACAGAAAATAGAGAGGAGCAAAGCAATATTAGGGATGATGTTCTCATTTAGCATAAGGTGAAAAGAGCTTGAAAACTTGACACTGGTTCAAATTCCTCCAGAATAAAATTCTTATATTAATTTTCTTGTAAACAAAGACTAAACACCACAATATCTAGCCTATGTTCTTTGTGGTAACTGGTCACAGACCGAGCAAGTGACTAATTTGCATCACATTTGAGATGTTATTTCAATACCCAGGCATACATTGTTATTTATATTTAAACTACAGCTGTAAAATATACATTAATTGAAGTTAATATGAGTTAACAATGACAAATTTTGATTAAGAAACCAAGGGAAGATAGGGGTGCCTTGCTGGCTCAGTCAGTGGAGCATGTAACTCTTGATTGTGAGTTCAAACCCCACAGTGGGGGTGAAGATTGCTAAAAAATAAAAAAATAAAAATAAGAATAAAGGGAAGATTAATGTTTTTCCTTCCTAAATCTTCATTTAATTATATGCAGTTGATTTCCAAACAAGATGCTGAGACCATAGAAAAGCTTATAATTGAAATGATAGACTTAACAGAGAATACTAGAGAAATTCCAGAAGTTTAAAAAAAAATCTTAAATTAGAATGTTAAAACTAGTTAGCTCAATACAGAGTTTTCCAATATTTTCAAGAAACTGTTTCCTTCATGTATATGACCAGTAATCACCCACGAGATGTGAGTTTTCATCCTTAACTGACCTATCTCTTTTCTTTTAAAGTAAAGTTAGGTTAGTAACCATAAAGTACATCATTAGTTTTTGATGTAGTGTTCTGTGATTCATTGTTTGTGTATTAACATCTATCTCTTAAATTACTTGTATTTATTGAATAAATGCCAGCTAAGGTAACAGTTTTGTGTTAGATTGAGTGATGAGAAGTAATGAATATCTCCTTCCAAGAAATATTCTCTAGGAAACAACTATAAGACAAATTGTTTTTACAACCTCTTGGAGATAAATACAACATATTATGTTAGTAAAAAAGGAAAGTAGGTTAAGAACTGATTTTTTTTTCATTTTGGTGGTATTTAGTAATTGATTGATGGTAACTTGCCCAGAGAATTGTCACTTAATTGTTGGACCTAAATGTAGATTGCACCATTATAACAAGTGGATGAAGGCTGAGGTAATCAAGACATTGAAAAAAATGAGATAAAAATGAGACTGTCCCAGGATGGAATAAATTTAAAAGCTTAAAAGGACCCAGAGCTCTCACTGCAATTCTAAGCAAATCGTTTGGAAAACAACTTTTGTATAAATTCTCATTCAACAACTTAGAAATTTAAAGAATTATTTATTTATTTACTTATTTATTTATTTCACAGAGAAAAACACAGAGAGGGAACATAAGCAGGGGGAGTGAGAAAGGGAGAAGCAGGCTTCCCGCAAAGCAGGGAGTCTGATGCGGAGCTCAACTCCAGGATCATGACCTGAGCCAAAGGCAGTCCTTAAACAACTGAGGCACTCAGGCGCCCCTACTTAGGACTTTAAAAAAGAATTATTTACCATTGTTATTTTACTAGTACTGATAAACTTCAGAGGAATTTTTTTTTATTTTAATGAAATTTATATTTAGTTATTACAAGCAAATTTATTTAATATAGTTACTTTCATTGATAACTGCAGGGACTGAGTACTCCTAGATTTCTTCAAGCCTGCAGTATTCTGAAATCATATTAATGGTCAGATCCACAATGTGTTAATGAGTAAGCTCTCAGTCATCAACTTATCCCACATTCAAAGGCAGCCATTGATAAAAAACTATTCAAGACGTGGAAATAACAATGGACAATGATGCATATCCTTTCCATATCATAGAACACTGCCTAACAAAATCGCCTAAGGGTTAATTGATTAGAAGAATATAATTTTATTTGTCTTGTAATTGCTAGTGATTGGAAACCAAACTCTATTGGTTGATTCGTAGAGAATCAATAATGTGAAAGTGATTCCTCATCTGGTGGAGAAGTTATTTCTAAAAGTTATGATTTAATTCTCTTTGAGGACGCTGACCAATTTTGTGTCTCATTGAATAATCTTTTTCTATCATCTTTTGTTTTTCATTTTTTTCCTTTCTGAACCAGGGTTTTTGCCCTGCTGATTCCATCCTTAACAAATTTAGTAAAATGTAGCCATATATTAAGTACTTTTATAAAAATAAAATTTTTAACATTGAGAATTTAGTTTTTCTATACCTGGGACAGTCCAAGGAGATACTTCATATATGAAATTCCCTTCAAATAGGCCACATGATCACAAGTTGTAACTATTTTAGTTTATCCATCATTCTTTTTTGAAAATATATATTAGTTTTCTATTGCTACATAAAAAATTACCACAATCTTAACAACTTGAAATAATATAAATTTATTGTCTCACAGATTCCATGAGTCGGGTGTCTAGCATGTTCTGTCTGTGTTCCATGTTTAGGGTCTCACATGGTTCAAATTGAGGTGTCATGTGGGCTTGTGTTTCATCTGAAGACAAAGTGTCATCTCTTACCAAATGGTACTAGAACAGTTGGTATTCCCATGCAAAACAAACTTCAAATCTATACCTAGTGCCATACACAATTATTTAATTTAAAATACATTGTAGACCTAATTATAAAATGTGAAACTAGAAAACTTCTAGTGACCTCAGTTAGGCAAAGATTTCTTCAATAAAGCACAAAAAATGATCTACAGTAAAATACATCGGAGGTTTCTATCTATGTGGCTCTTGCCTCTCTGGTATTCTATGCTATAAATTCTTTTGTCTCCTTGACCATCACTTCCTCAACTTGGAGAATCCACTATATTCTACTTGAGTTTTCCCTCCCTATACTTAACCTGAGAACTCTCTCAAGGCAGTAATCTGGGACCATCGCAGGACTCAATGTATTTGTTTCCCATCCATCAGAGTTCACCACCTTTCATTGTCTGATGCCCATTATCTTGTAAACTGTTGTTCCATGTATTTCCATTTGTTGGTTATTTCAGATGGAAAGATAAATTCTGTTACTCAATCTACTTTGGATTGTTGAGTCTCTCCGCCTCCCTTTCTCTTGTTTTTTTGCTATCTTCCTTTCATTTTCAATCTCCTGCAGTAGCCTTTGTTGTGATTTTGAATTCTAGTACCATTGATCTGCAGGTGCCTCAGTTTCATGACATACAAAGAGTAACAGTCATAGAATTGAATAGGATTGAGTGTGGCTAGAGCTAAGTGAGATAATAAGTTTAAAGCTCTTATTGTTCTCATATTGGCTTTTCCTATTTTGGATTTTTACCCTCTTTATCTAAGAGTCCCTTCACCTAAGTTTAGCAATGCCACTTCAATTAACTACCTTAATTGCAGAGATACAGTGGCTGCTATTTCAGGACAAAGTTACCAAATTGCTAAACATCTTTTACATTTTCCAATGATGTTTATTGTATTGTATGGATATAGGACCAATGGGAACTCAGAATGGTTAACTTAATGATCTGTGATGATCCAAGTGAGAGAAACTTGTATTTTGCACTTATGGTATAGGAAGTTGAGATATTGAAAAATATATATATTAAAAATAGTTTAATAGAAAATCTATGGGATTCTATGTTCTCTGGATAATAACAAGGGAAAAATAAATAAGAGGGTGCATTATCATAAAATAGAGAGGAAGAGAAAAAATCAGATCTGACATGGATTGAGGAGATATAAATCAAATGATACAATTTTGAGTTAAGTGGAGAGACTTAATTGGATATATCAAGTAAACAAAATTTGACAGTTTGCAGCTCAGAGTATAGGTCTCAGCTGGGGGAAAAAGTGAGATTATTCAGTATATATATGGTATTTAAATTGATGATATGATAACAGAAAATTGATTATCAAAGATTCATAAAAATCATCATTTTTAGTGAACACCAAAAATAAATAAGAATTCTACTGACACAGATAAAGGCATTCTATGTGAAATAACCAAAATCTTTCAGACATGGATTGAGAAAAAAAAATCATCACTCCCACTTTACTATGTTTTGGATTAATGGACAAGGTATAAACAATGTGTGTGGAAACATTCTCAAAAGAAATCATTTGCTTTTAGGGCTCCTCTGTTTCACCTATAAAGGATGTTTACCTTCCTACCTATTCTCCAGTCAGCTATTCTCAAAAAGAATCCATAAACTCTCAAGTGTGCATATAAGAAGCAATGGAGGCATACTGACAGATTCTAATAAAAAGGCATTTCTTTCCAAGTAGAGAATACCATCCTTATCTTTCCACTAGTAAACATCACAGCATTTTTATAAGGAGGTAGAGTCCTAAATCAATCATTCACACCCTGGATCTCAGAGAAAGGTAGTACCACTGTTACCAACTTCTTGAGGTTGATTTCAGTTCTCATTTTTCTTGTCAATAATTTTTACATCATTGATGGATTTCAAATCAGTCTCCCTAAATATTTTCTCATGGTGGGGCTGGTGTAGAGGGTACCATTTAAATACGTATGATTCTATTTAATTCTATTAATAAATATACAAATTCTTCATTACATCATACTGCCATGACATAGAGATAAAAAGTTACACTATCATGGTCTGTTCAATCCCAACAGAAATGAGCTTTTCCTATGTTTATAGTGACTAGAGCAACTATCAGAAGCCATTATTCAGTAAGTTGCAGATACTATCTGGTTTATGGACATATGCATATCCTGGATAGCATAATAAAAGCTTTTACAGATATAAGTTCCCATATATCATATGACATTATCCATTTTTTCCACATAAGAATAACATGGTGTTGATCCTTTATGTGTTCAAACCTAGTTGAGTCATAGGAGAAGGAATTTATTTTTTCATCTTTGGCACCTGAGACATTAGAGAGCAACAATCATGCTTTATTCTGTGGCATCTTTCGTAGTGTCCTCCAAAAATATACCACCATAGCCTAGGTCATTAACCTTACTGATTATGGATCTTTAAATACAGCAGAATCTATACTATCCTTCCTGAGTGAAGGTTTAAGACTTTATCAGAACTGTAAAGCTATCAGAACTATAATGAGTTTGGTATTTCATCTGTTTAATGTTATGCCAGCTCACAAATTATTCATCATTCCCAACTGACTGCTGATGCTATCCTCTTGAACTGGTGTGCAAATCAAATCCCTAGAATCGTAAGTCAACTGAAATTCCTATATCACATCTTGCTTATCATGTCTAATTCTCATCAAGTCACCACATTGTTGCTATCATGGGGTGTTTTGGCATAGGACAGAACTGTGTAGCCCATGAAACTCTCCCCTGGGCAGTCTAACTCTAAAAATAGCTCAGTAGCTAAGTATGGGTTGCCACAAATAGCACATCTACATCTCAAAAGGAGAGTTTTTTGTGATGTATGACTGCCATGTAATCTTGAACCCCCTCTCTTAAGGCTGCCCTGCTTCCATGCCACTTCTCTTAAAGGTGTTTAATCTCATTAATATTTTAGTATATTCAATGGAGCAAGTCAAGTGCTGACCTCCTGGAAGCGTGGTATCAATGGGCAGCCTCCTACACCTATGCAGCTGCCTTTATTTGGCATCCCACTTCAAATCTACACCACTTGCAGAAGGTAAGCAGCATAACTCAAGGGTAATACTTATCTCAGCATATATTTTAAAAGAACCAAAAGAGTAGATACAGTCCACAAATCATGCATTCAATGTTAGTTCTTACTGGTTGACTCCTAGGTATGCTCTGTGACATCTTTTTTCCCCTAGATTATCCAGATCAAGTTTTTTGGCAGAATCTATAAATCAGTACAAGTCAGTTTTCACTCGTTGCACAAAACAGGTCATATGGCTTTTCCTATATTTGCCACTAAATGACACTGAATCTTAGAGATAGCTAACAGTATTATGTTCTTGTTCTGAGACACTCTTATGGGAATAAAATTACTGCACCTTTCCCTGGAATTGCAAAACACTTATAGGTGTCCTTCCAAGTTGCTATAAACTCCCTTCATCTGTTTTAACCTATATCTGTTTTAACCTATATCTTCCCTTCCTTGATGGGGTGCTCTGTTTGGTCATAATTCTTACCAATAGACAGACAAAAACATCAATAACAAATGCCTCACCAGGTCTTTATCCTGTTTCCAGGAAGAAGTCTTAGAAGATTTGATATGCAAAAAGTTATAAGACAGTCCTTTCCACTTGGTAATGAGGACACAATCACAATTATATCTAAATTAATTGCAAGGGGAAAAATTTTACCTACTCTAATCATTTTAGAAATGTCCACTGACAAATTTAGCTAATAAATATTATATCTTATGCATCAATATCATTCTCTATCTTGGCATATGTAAATGCAGCTCTTTATTTTTTGAGCTTAGTGTAACTAATTCAAGTAGATGAAAAGAAAAATTTTGTAAGGTTAGAGAGATAAAAAGTTGTATAATTGCATAATTAATCAATACCTCATTCCTTTTTTTAATTTTACATTTATATTATTTATATTTTACAAGGTATTTTAGATACATTAATTTTTTATGTTACCATTGGTTTATAATAAATTGTCAAAATCATGTCCCATTTACATTTGTGAGCTCCAAAAGGTAATCTGCATTGAGTATAGAATACACATATGACAACTTCAAACATCTAACCTAGAACTACCAATCTGTCATTTAAGTTTCATTGAAATTCTGGATTCAGAATATCATGGTTTACCCCGAATACAATGGATAGTTCTGAATCCAACTGAACATTTCAAAATGCCATGACAAGGAAAAAGGCATTCTGATGAGATTTCTCCTTTACAATGAGGTGACTGAATGTTAAGATATTGGCTTTCTCAATAATTCTGAGATGAGAAAATTAAAGCCCCATGGAATCAAGGAAAATACATTCTGAGTTTTACCTCACACCTTGATTGAGACTTTTGCCCACCAAACTTGACTTCTTCATTAGTTTCATCCATGTCACTATATAATCTTATGAGTTACCAACTTATTGACACAACTTGCTCTTGATGATAATATTTCTCTTTCCTGAACACTTTTAGGGATGAATGATACTAAAAATTGAATTGGGGACAAGTGGCCCGATGATGAAGAAAGACTCTATAAGTGTGCACCAGAGTATGTAGCAATAGTTTTACTGGCTTTGTTTATCCATCAATTAAACAATTACTCAAATATGATTTATTGATTATTTACTCTGAGTCACCCAGGGCTTTAACACCTCATTGCTATCTTCAGATCCTAATAACTGCTCCAGGAGAGTCCTTTATTTGTGTGTGTGTGCCTTCTAAATTCAATGTCAGGACATAATCATTTAATTGACTTAGGCTCTCAAACATTTCCCATTACCTCTTTTAAGGAACACAGTGTTTAAAATTGTGCATTCAATAAAAACCACTACTCAGAGGGTATTAAGGAATATAACATATCTTGCTTAAAATATTTTCTTGCTTATAGCTATGCATTTGTAAGTTAAAGTGTGTATGTTCATTGAATGAAATGCAGTCTTGCAGGCCAAAATGATGGCTTGTTTACTATCCCAAACTTCATCTGTATTTCCACAATTGCTTTTGAACCTGAATAAACAAAGCACAGAAAAAAACAAAAACAGAAACAACTCTGATTTCTAAACAATACCCATTTTTAGCCCCCTGGGTCTATTGGTAGGAGTACACACACTATAGCAAAGTGATGGCCTTTAAACAATAAGAATAATACCTGAAGCCATCTTAAGGAGATTTCTTTCCTGTTGGTACCAGCATAGAGCAGAATCTCTCACCACATTAGTGGTTTCACTTGATAGAGGTTTAACTATGTACTACCTCATCATAGCCATGCATACTCATTTTATGGACTCAAGTAACTAGTTCTAAGGCATCCAACTATGGTATCTCCATAGATTTCCAATGTCTCCTCAGCTGACAATTTTGGTTTTGAGGGGAGGACTTCTACATGAATTGCATTGAGTCTTTCTGTAAATTCCCAAAGAGATATCCATTACTGAGTAACTCACACAGTAGGGGAGTTTGTCATCTAGTTAACTAAAATTTCCCTGTCTCATTATACTCTGAGGCCATTGGCTATAGCACAAGGGTCTGCAAATTTCCAAGTGGTATTTCTCAGTATGGGAGCCTAATTCCACCTGTGCCTATTAAATAACCTGCTGCCAGTTTCACCTAGTATGTATCTTTTCCTTCCCCACTAGGGTTTTGTACTGTCTATCAAGTAGGTGGCAACCAGTTTCCAAAACAATGAGTCAACCCTCAGTTCTGAACATTAATTGTGGACTAAACAGCATGATAGGCTTTGCTGAAGGGGAAACATGGATTTAGGACATACTGGGATGAGGACAGGAAAATCCCTCAAGGGTTCTATCATAAGACTCTACACAGTTAAGGAAGACACCAGGTCTGGTATGCATGAACTCATAATGAAATTTTCCCCATGATGGTTTTGGGTCTATTGTCTCCATGTTGTCAGTGAACATGGCTATGCTGTTCTCTGTCTATGGAATTTCTCCAACATTACCTGAGACATAATAGCTATTTCTGGTTTCAGAATTATCTGATATATTTCAGTGTCAGGAATGGTTTCTTTCAATACCCAGTAACAAGTTGGAAATTGTTTCTCAAATAAGCTACAAAATTGGCTGTGTGTGGCAATTTTAGAGCTCAACATGCAAGCCATTTTGAATTAATAGTGGTATTTAATTTCTGCCAAAGGGTTCAGTTTGCATGAGTTCTGGTTGCAAGCACAATTAAAGCCTACAAAGCCATTTAGAATGCACCAGTGAGAATTCCTAAATAACTGCCTTTTGCTAACCTTTTAAAATGTCTACTCAGAACCCAATTCCAATTTAGATTTCATTCTGGTGGTCTTATGTATAGAAGCCATCAAAGTCCTGGGTTCAGACACTTGGGATATCTTTCAGTAGTATAGCTAGCTAGAAAACTATACACGTTTCTAATGTTTCAGGGTTACCCATAATTGCACTGAAACACAGATTAAAAATTCACAAATTGAGCTGAACTTTGGTATTTAGCTGAATTCTCCAGCCAGTTTTGTTTTGTTTTGTTTCTGTTTTGGGGGTTTTTTGTTTGTTTGTTTGTTTTTGCCAAATGGAGAACTCACATCTTTAACTTGTCCTGCCCTTATTTCCTGGAGGAGTCAACAATCATAACATTACCAATGCAATGCACTGACATATAATTAATGATTTTCTGGTTCAGGTGCCTACAACACCAGATTAAGATTGTACTGGTGAATTCAAATATCCTGAGTCAAGACCATGAGGGTATAATGCATATCATTCACACATTTATAGCCATGACAACTTTTGCTGGCTCTGGGTTCTATTGTAATCTTGCTCAATCCTTCCACAAAATTCCGTTCAGAAATTTTTCGATAGAAAAATGGTGTCAATGGTGTCATTAACAGATTAGTATCTGTCTCAACTTTTTTTTTTTTAAATTGAAGAGTTGAAAGTCATTATCATCTTGTTTGGTCAAGAATTAAAACCATGAAATATAATAATTGATCCAGTCTGGTATACAAAAAAAAGAATTTTAGAGTCCGAGGTAGGTAAGTTTCTATCTTCTCTATTACTTAGAAACTGTAGTATGTAATACTGAGAAACATAATTCAACTATATTTACCTGCAAACTATATTTATCAGTTTTCCAACTAAAAATGTGAATGATAAAACATCTTATTTTGCAAGACTGCTCTAAGAATTAGGGAACATTTCTGGAAAGCATGTGTCCCAATAGAGTAGTACTTCCCAAAAAGATTGGTGTTATTGATATCAATAAACTATGGAAATACTTATATGGGATAAAATAGGATAGATACTTATATGGGATAAAATAGGATTGTTAAAAAGGAATTACTTGGTAGATTGGGTTAAATAACCAGTCAGTTCTTTTGATACACAAATCACAAAAAGACAAGATCAATAGGATGTTTTAATAAATAGATAGAGATTATGTTGGTATGTAAAATGACAGCGTTAAAACTCTTGTCACTCAAATCTTAAGCCAAATAGAAGTATTTTTCTCCATGATTTTCTTTGGTATCTGAATTTATTATAAATTCATAGTATTTTAATATTTTATTATGACCTTATATAAATGAATTTTTTTGAAACTGATAGACTGATAGTTTCTACTTTTCTTCCTAGAATGAGGTCTCATTGTACCTGTATAATTGTATTTTAGATAATTGATTTGAGAAAGAATCATAAGAATTCTGCAAGGGGGAATCTTTTTAAGAACAGTAATTAGATTTCTACCTGTTTTTAATTTACATACAAAATGTAAGTTTCACAGTTAGATCTAAGAGGAGCAATTCATTCTGGAAAGTCTGTTTCTTGATCTCCATCCTCCCGCACAAACACATTTTCTTACCTCTATCCAGGCAAGTATAAGAGGCAATGATGATATGGGCAAGAATGTTGGTACCAGGGATTCTCCCTGTTTTTTTTTTTTTTTTTTTTTTTTAAGATTTTATGTATTTATTTGACAGAGAAAAATAGCCAAAGAGGGAACACAGCAGGGGGAGTGAGAGAGGAAGAAGCAGGCCTCCCGCCAAGCAGGGAGCCTCCGCCAAACAGGGAGCCTGATGCAGGGCTCGATCCTGGGACTCCAGGATCATGACCTGAGCCAAAGGCAGTCACTTAACCAACTGAGCCACCCAGGCGCCCCTCTCCCTGGTTCTATATGAAATATATTACAATATAGACATCAAATTAGCAACAGTAATTAAAAATAATCTTTTGCTCCAACCCCATTCCCTCTGCCAACTGTGCCATGCCTTGCCAACACTTAAGTAAACTTTCTGCTTGCTAGGAGAAAATTTTGATCTATTTCTGTAGATAACAAGACTCTGCACATCAGAATCCGTGATTGCAACATTTTACTTTCTTTTTGTGCCAGGGGCTTCATTGTGCTATTACATCTTTTTGTCCCTCTTGAGCAATTGTAACATCTTCTGCCCATTCAGGTGAATTCTTTAAGCCAGGGAATTTGCTCTGCACTACTGATTTAGCAGGTTTTTGGTTTGTTTGTTTTTTTTAATATTTTTTATTTATTTGGCAGAGGAAAACACAGCCAGAGAGGGAACACAAGCAGTGGGAGTGAGAGAGGGAGAAGCAGGCTTCCCGCTGAGCAGGGAGCCCGATGTGGGACTCGATCCCAGTTCTCCGGGATCATGACCTGAGCTGAAGGCAGTCACTTAACCAACTGAGCCATCCAGGCACCCCTGACTAAACATGTTTTAATAAAAACATGCTGGTAGCAAACTGATATTTCTGAAATTATTTTGATCATAGAATTAAGATGTATTTTCAATAATATATATATATATATTTTCAATAGTATATTTTTATTAGCAGGGGAATTTATGCTCAAATTTATATTTAATTTTTACTGTTAATTCATTTTGTTATGTTTTAACACGATAGCAATGCATCATATACACAAAACCCTGCTGAAATATCTAATGTCACTAAAAGTTATCTTAAATGAACATGTAATAGGATTATCTCTAAACATACTAATATTTTTTAAAGGGAACTTTCATGTTTGTATCATATTGTGGTCCCATCTGCAACACAGAATTAAATGAACGCATGCAAATATAAAAGAGTGCATGTATTTAAAAGTACAATTCTCTTTTTTCACAAAGTTAATAATTTTACAGGCACATAAACTAAAAGCAAAGCAGTAAAGTAGGAAGACAGATTTTGGAGACATAAATTTATCACTTAAAAAATCAAATTAAAAGGGAAAACAACTGGGTAACAGAAACAGAAAACATGAATTTATATCACTAGCACTGGTTTCTTCCAAATACCTTTACTATCTCTTTCACTCAGAAAATAAATAATCCGCCATTCGATTTAGAATGTGGAAAGACAGATGTACAATTTTATATAAATAAGAAGTCAGACTCCCACACATTTAGTGTAGAGTGGTTTAAAGTCAAGTTGTGGAAAATCCCAGAAGCTGTGTAGCTCTCTAATTGGAACACTCTGGAGAGGCAACATTTCTGAGTCTGAGAGCCAAGTGTAAGTACCAGTTCAGTGTCTGTCTCCCCAGGGAATACCATCAGGCAGAAGGAAAGGCAGCAGCTACACACCGCAAGGCATTCGCAGTTCCCTGGAGAAGGGGATCAGTGCCCCTTATGCTACCATACCAAAGGGTGGTGGGGAGGGAGGAATCTCTTTACAATCCTTTCTTGTGTAGAAAAAATGTCACAAGAAACTGAGGATTTGAGGATGAGGGCACAGAAACAGATTCAAATTATTTGAAGAAGCAGTTATGAGCCTGGTCCATGATGTTAATTTCTTTTTACAAATACATTGAAAATATAAAATTTAGTCTCTGCGTTTATGAACTTTTCATTTTAGAGAGAAGGCAAAAATCCACATGAAACAAGTTTCCTATTTCTAAAATGGGCAATAGTAGACAATGATATATATATTATATATGAAAAATACATTTAATTTGCCTTTAGATTAAATGTTTCAGTCTTCAGATTGCACCTGCTTGAAGCATACTGATGCTTTATAAAAAGAAAACTTTTTTTGATTTTTTTGAGGAAATTACTAATGAGAAAGTGCAAAATGTATAATGGCATCTATTTTGCTTTTATTATTGAGCAATTAAGCCAAACATGTTCTCTGTTAATCAATCAAGTGAGCAAGGAAGGAGGAGATCTCAGCAAGATCCTCTTTTCGGGTCCTTCATCAGTTACTATAAATAGGAGTCTGCTAGGGTCCCAGTACTATGTATGCAGAGAAGGCTCTCCCACTGTGCTTTTGTGTAGATTTGCTTCCAAAGGATGAAAAAAGAGAACGATCCCCCTCTATGCTGTAATATCGCTTTCAGTATTTGGCTCTGGGCAGGCTTTCAGATTCCTGAACAACAACAACAACAAAAGGATGTTTTATTAAGAACAGAAAATAAAAACTGGCTTTCAATTTTGTCTAAAGTGAAAAGTGAGATTATTGATTTATGAAGTAGAAGAATAATGATTCAATGTTAATAGCCAAACTATGACTCAGAAATTAGATACTAACTGTATTCAAATGAAATTTTCACTGTGACAAACTAATACAAAATATATTTAATAGAAACTGAATGTGTACACAATAACTATTGTTATGACAAACAGATAAAAACAATTGCTCCCAGTTAAGCTTTTGTTCTACCTTAGTATTTCCCAAAACAACATTTCTAAGGGCATTTAGTTCAAAGTATTGCAGAAGTCTTCACAGGAAGAGAAGGAGGTTGAGGGAGAAAGGCAGAAGGAGAACAGAGAAAAAAGAAAGAGAGGGGCAA
>PITA01027703.1:0-20540 GCA_004023965.1 Spilogale gracilis | reverse complement strand
AGATTTTTATTTATTTGACAGAGAGAAACACAGCCAGAGAGGGAACACAAGCAGGGGGAAGGAGAGAGGGAGAAGCAGGCTTCCCGCCGAGCAGGCAGCCCGATGTGGGGCTCGATCCCGGGTCTCCGAGATCATGACCTGAGCTGAAGGCAGTCGCTCAACCAACTGAGCCACCCAGGCGCCCCTGCTCTTCTTCTCTTTGATCTCCTGCTGAGTCTGTAGGTGTTCTAACTAGTTTGATAACCGTATAGCTGAACTCCTGGGACCTGATGATGTCTAGGTCTCCTTTTGCACCATCTTGCTCCTCCTCTAGAAGTTTTATTTCTTTAGAAGGATTATTTCTGATAAATTTCTGTTCTTTATTGTTGGTTTAATTATATTATGGTTATATTAGTTCCTTATGGCTACTATGTAATAAATTAAAATGAACTTAATAGCTGAAAATCTCATATGTATATTATCTTTCAGTTCAGTAGTTGAGAATTATAAAATAAGTCTCACAGGGTGAAAATGGAAGACTGGATGAAGATGTGAGATATATATATCTATATATATATCTATATATATCTGTGTGTGTATGTATAAAATAGAATATTATTTAGCCAAAATAAGAGGGAAATCTTGGTATTTACAATGACCTGGTTGGAGCTAGAGAGTATAATGCTAAATGAAATAAGTCAGAGAAAGACAAATACCATATGATTTCACTCATATGTGAAATTTAAGGAGGAAAACAAATGAGCAAAGAGGGAAAGAAAAGAGACAAACCAAGAAACAGACTCTTAATAGAGAACAAATGGTGCCTCCTGGAGAGGAGGTAGGTTGGTGGGTGGGAGATGGGTTAAATAGATGATGGGAATTAAGGAGTGCACTTGTGATAAGCCCTGAGTGAGGTATGGAAATGTTGAATCACTGTATTGCATACCTGAAACTAATATTATACTTTATGGTAACTATATTGGAATTGAAGTAAAAATTTAACAAAAAAATAAAAAAAACCAAAACTTTTTATATAATGATGAAAAGTGTTACTTGAAAGAAGGTTTATGCACAGTGTAGTTTTAAGCATTAAGCATATAACTTTTTCTTTTTATGGCTTGCATATTTATTGAGCAAATACTACTAAAATAGCTAAAATACACTGGGTACTTGTGAGTACTTTGGTAAAGATCATACTCCTATAAAAGTCTGCATTTTCAGCAGTGTTCAACTACAGCTCTACATAATTGCCAAAGATATGAAGTACTATTTCCTTCCTTTACTTATACAGCTGATATATCTATTCTAACAAAGGAGTGAGGAGGAGGAAAATGCATAAGAAACACTCAGAAGAAAAGGGCAGAACAAGTCCTATTCTTTCAAATGAAGAGCTAAAAAACAGTTATATAAAAATTGACGTTAGCTTTCAGCCTGGCTATTACAACAACAATCCATGAGTAAATGGTATTGTCTGTTTCTATTTTTGTTTATCCATCTTCTTTGAAGCAAGGACAAAAATGTAAAATCTATACTGTGCTTATTACAACTGCTCAAAAAGAGTGCTCTGCTTTTTAAGAAAAAATTCAAAAACATTTTTTCCAACTTAATTTTTGGGAAAGGTGTAATTTTCATATTCCTACTCAGATGTTAGTTTTTTGGATTTTTTCTGGAGGGTGTTTATTTTAAATGTTTATCCTTTTCTCCCTAAATATTCTTTCAAACAGACAAAAAACAAAACAAACAAACACAACAACAACAAAATGAAAGAGACACCTGCCAAATTATTGCTTATCTCTCTGTACGCTAGGCACATGGGGCTACTGAAAAATAAAAGAGATATCAAGTAGATTTCAGTTTTGTGGTTGCTTCTGCCATAGCACCTGTGTGTCTGTGACTGCAAGCTGATGAGACATGAGCCTTTAATTCTCTCTGGTAGCATTCACTCAGCCTACAGCACTGAAGATGAGAGCTACACTGAAGGCACAAGGAAAACAAGTCAGTCCAAACTAGGGAACAACATTCAGGAACAGAGTACCAACACTTTTTTAGAACATAGAAATAAAGAATAAATCCCTCAAAGCTACCTCACCAAGGAGCATGTTGAAAGTCCAAAACAGCACCATTCATTAGTGTCTCAGGTCCTGTAGGAGCAATTCAGTCACTTACCACAAAGAAACTACAGTTTCAAACTACTTCTACACATCAAAATAGTACATGGATAAAATACAGAGATACAGACATTGATGAATAAATTACTAGGCTGGTCACTACTAAATAAAAAAAAAGAATGGGGACTCTCAGCTTCTGTGAGAAGCCATTAGAAGCTGCATGAGTGAAAATAAGCAGAGGGAGTTTGAGCTGTGAAAGACTTTGTTGTCCAGAACCAGGCCTGAAGACTCACTTCTATGAGTTATAAATGTGAATCCATAGTGTGAAATTCTGAGCATTTTCACCTGGGTCAGAAAGATTAAAAACTGGTTTGATGATACCTATTTGTCCACTGTAAATTCTCTAAAGCAAGGATCAGAGTCCCATAGTTTCTTCTTGATTTACGTAGAAAAAGATTCCATATATTATACCATGACCTCATCAATACCGTACACCATATACAATACAAATGCTGATGTTACAATTAAGAAGAGTAGATGTGACCGATGCCTGGGAAGTGGAATTCATTGCTGCCAACTGGAGTCAGGGAGGCAACCTCAATCTCCTCACTCTTCCTCAGGTTCACTTCCTTGGGGTCAGGGCAGAAAGTGTTCTTAAGGAAAGACTTATTTGGAAATGATTCTCTACTGACCAAGACAGAAAGCTCAAGTAATAACGGATTTTCAGAATCATAATAGTCTTGGCCTTGCATCCTCCTTTTCTTAAGTCCAGGGAGACCAACAGACAAAAGCTCTGTTCCCTCTTCACTCTCTTTACACCTGAAACACAAATGTCAATGAAAAGGACATCATACTAGAAAGGCAGCTGGCAGGGAAGGAGGCACATGAGTTTTTCCATATGTTTCTACGTATAAGTTTAAAAACACATATCTTTTTAAAAAATTAACATATAATGTATTATTTGTTTCAGGGGTATAGGTCTGTGAATCATCAGTTTTACAGAATTCACAGCACACACCATAGCACATACCCTCTCCAATGCCTATAACCCTGTCACCTTCTCTCCCCATAATCCCCCGCCCAAGCAACCTTCAATTTGTCTCCTGAGATTAAGAGTCTCTTCTGTTTTGTCTCCCTTCCCGGTCCCATCTTGTTTCATTTTTTCCCTCCTTTCCCCTCACAACCCCCCGCCCTGCCTCTCAAATTCCTCATATCAGGGAGATAATATGATAATTCTCTTTCTCTGATTGACTTATTTCACTTAGCATGATACTATCAAGTTCCATCCACGTCATTGTAAATGGCAAGATTTCTTTTTTTATGGCTGCATAGTATTCCATTGTATATGTATATCACATCCTCTTTATCCATTCATCTGTTGATGGTCATCTAGGTTCTTTCCATAGTTTGGCTATTGTGGACATTGCTGCTACAAACATTGGGGTGCATATGCACCTTCAGATCACTACATCACTATCTTTAGAGTAAATACCCAGTAGTGTGATTGCTGGGTCATAGAGTAGCTGTATTTTCAACTTTTTTTTTTTAAAGATTTTTATTTATTTGACAGAGGAGAAACACAGCCAGAGAGGGAACACAAGCAGGGGGAGAGAGAGAGGGAGAAGCAGGCTTCCTGCTGAGCAGGCAGCCCGATGTGGGACTCGATCCCGGGTCTCCGGGACCATGACCTGAGCTGAAGGCAGTCGCCCAACCAACTGAGCCTCCCAGGCACCCCTATTTTCAACTTTCTGAGTAACATCCATACTGTTGTCCAGAGTTACTGTACCAGCTTGCATTCCCACCAACAGTGTAGGAGGGTTCTCCTTTCTCTGAATCCTCACCAACATCTGTTGTTTCCTGACTCATTAATTTTAGCCATTCTGATTGGTGTAAGGTGGTATCTCCCTGTGGTTTTAATTTGTATTTCCCTGATAACAAGTGATGTTGAGCACTTTTTCATGTGTGTGTTGGCCATTTGGATGTCTTCTTTAGAGAAATGTCTGTTCCAATATGCTTCTACACATAAATTTACCAACACCTACATCTTGATGAAAGGAAATATTACTGAAAAGGTGCATTATACCTACTCTTGTTTCAAAAAAATGACAGTAAAGAGAATTTTTTTTTATTTCTAGATTCCTGGGGAGAATCCATTTCCTTGCTCTTTGTAGTTTTTTTTTTTTTTTTTAAGATTTTATTTATTTGACAGAGAGAAACACAGCCAGAGAGGGAACACAAGCAGGGGGAGTGAGAGAGGGAGAAGCAGGCTTCCCGCTGAGCAGGGAGCCCGATGTGGGAGTCCATCCCAGGTCTCCGGGATCATGACCTGAGCCAAAGGCAGTCGCTTAACCAACTGAGCCACCCAGGCGTCCCTCTCTTTGTAGTTTTTAGAGGCTCTCCATAATCCTTGACTTGTGGACCTCTTCCTCCATCTTCAGAATCAGCAATGTTGTGTGGAATCCTCATGTTGCTATCTTTCTGGTTCTCCCTCTTCAACCTCCTTCAACTTTTAATGACCTTGGGTTCATCAGAAAAATCCAGGTTGCTGTCTGTATTTTCAGGGCATCAAATGAACAGTCTTAGTGTCATTGGTGACCCCAATTCCCATCTTCCATGTAGCCTAATGTATTTACAGGCTTCAGGAATTAGTACACATCTTTATGGGTCCATTGTTCTGCCTGTCACACTGAGAAAACATACTTTGTGTGATTTCAATCATGTGTTTTTTGCTCTACTGGCATGGAGTATCAATTAGATCAAGTAGAATATATCCTTACTGACTTTTCTATTTTTTAATCACCAAGAGAGAAGTGTAGAAATTTCCAACTGAAATAGAAAATTCTCTATTTCTACTTTTTGTTCTACTAGTTTTTCTCTCATATACTCTGAGATCCAATTTTAGGTACATGCTTATTTAGGATTATCATGGTCTCTTCGCGAATTAATCATTTTGCCATAAAAATATTCTTTTTTATATCCAGTAGTATGTCTTGTTCTGAAAATGACTTTGTCTGGAAATACATAGCTGCTCTTTCCATCATGTAATCTTATCTGTGTCATTATATTTAAAGTGGACTTCTTGTATGGAGTATATAGTTGGTTTGTCTTTTTATAACATATAATTTGAGGGGTGCCTGGGTGGGTCCAGTGGTTAAGTGTCTAACTCTTGGTTTCTGCTCAGGTCATGACCTCATGGGTTGTGAAATGGAGCTCCCCCACTAGGCTGTGCACTCAGTGAGGAGTCTGAAGATTTTCTTCCTCTGCTGTTCCCCACATGCTCTCTTTTTCTCTCAAATAAATAAGGAAAGAAATAATAAATAAATATTAAAAATATGTAATTTGACAACTCTGCCTTTTAATTTAGGCTTTTTGTAATTAGGCCATTTGTATTTAATAGTATTTTCTGTATGACTGCATCAAAATGTATTGTTATATTTCAAAGTAGACTTACTTTTTTAAAGTGCAGTTTTCTTTCCTTTTTTTTAAATATTTTATTTATATATTTGACAGAGAGGGAGAAATAGAGAGGGAGAGAGAGAGAGAGAGAGAGAGAGAGCGAGCAAAAGTAGGAACATGAACAGGGGAGTGGAAAAAGGAAAGCAGACTTCAACCCATCTCGTCCTCCGCCAAGCAGGGAGCTAAATGTGGGGCTTGATACCAGGACCATGACCTGGGATCCTGGGATCATGACCTGAGCCAAAGGCAGACACTCAATAATTGAGCCATCCAGGCACCCCTTAGGAGTGATTTTTGATTCACAACAAAATGGAGCAGGGACTATAGAAACTACAAACCCTTGGCATTCCCAGCCTCCCCCACTATCAACATCCCACACCAGAGTTCTGTGTTTATTACAATTGATGAACTTATCCTGACACACCATTATTACTCCAAATCTGTCATTTATACCATGGTCACTCCTGGTGCTATACAGTCTGTGGGTTTGGGCAAATGCACAGTGAAACATACCCACTATTATGGCATACTGAAGAATAGTTTTATTGCCCTAAAAGTCCTCTTTTATCTGTGTACTCCTCTTTTCTTCTCTCCCAATCTCTGGTAACCACTGATTCTCTCATCCTTTCTTTCTATAGTTATGCTTTTTTTCAGAATGTCAAATAGTTGTAATCATATATGTATGTAGGCTTTTCACTTAGTAAATGTACTTAAGCTTACCCCATGTCATTTCATGACTTGTTGGCTCATTTCCTTTTAGTGCTGAATAAGATTCCTTTGTCTGGATGTACCACAGTTTACTTATCTGTTCACCTACTGAAGGACATCTTGGTTGCTTCCAAGTTTTGGCAATTATGAATAAAGCTACTATAAACATCAGTGTGCAGGTTTTTGTGTGCACATAAGTTTTCAACTCCTTTGGCTAAACACCAACAAGCATGATGACTGGATCATATGGTAAGAGTATATTTTGTAAGTCACTGCCAAACTGCCTTCCAGAGGGACTGTGCAATTTTGCATTTTCACAATCAGTGAATGAGAATTCTTGTTGTTCCACAGCCTTGCTAGCATTTGGTGTTGTCAGTGTTCTGGATTTTGGCCATTCTAATGGATGTGCAGTGATATCCCACTGTTGTTTTAATTTGTATTTCTCTCATGACATATAATGTGGAGCATCTTTTCATATGTTTGTTATCTGCATATCTTCTTTGGTGAGGTGTCTGTTCAGATCTTGAATCTATTTTTTGTTTGCTGTTGAGTTTTAATAGTTTGTATATTTAGGATAATAGTCTTTTATCAGATAGGTCTTGTGCAAATATTTTTTCCCAGTTTGTAACGTGTCTTCTTGTTCTCTTGACAGTGTCTTTGCAGAGCAGAAGTTTTAAAATTTAATGAAGTCCAGATTATTATTACTTCCAGGGTTGTGCTTTTAATATTTTATTTAATGTCATTGCCGTATATTTAAAAAGTCATTCAGTTTTCTCCTGCCTTCTTCAGTAGTTTTGTAGTTTTGTGTCTTGCATTTAGGTCTGTGATCCACTATAAGTTATTTTTTTGTGGAGGTATAAGAGCTATTTTTTAAAACTTATTCTTTGTTTCATGTTTCTTTTTTCTATACTCTTTTGAGAACTCAAAAGTTAACACTTATTTCATCTGTGTTATTGGATCGTAAACTATATCTCTCTGTTTTATCTTACAAGTTCACAGATCTTTTCTTCACTGTATCATCTGTTAATTTTATCTAGTACATTTTTAATTTCATCTAGGACATTGTAGTGTTCATGTATAGGATTTTCATCTATTTTTGTTTGTTTTAATTTTGGTAGTATTTGTTATGTCTCTCCTCATTATGCTCATGTTTTTCTCTATATTCTTTTTTTAATTTTAAAAAAGATTTTTTTTATTTGACAGAGAGAGACACACAGCAAGAGAGGGAACACAAGCAAGAGGAGTGGGAGAGGGAGAAGCAGGTTTCTCACTGAGCAGGGAGCCTGATGCTGGGCTTGATCCCAGGACCCCAGGATCATGACTGGAGCCGAAGGCAGATGCTTAATGACTGAGGCACCCAGGTGCCCTATATTCTTTTTTTCTTTTCTAAAGTTGAAGTGTGGTTGACATACAATATTATATTAGTTTCAGGTGTACAGCATAGTGATGCAACATTTATATGCATTATGAAGTGGTCACTACCATAAATCTAGTTTCTGTCACCATATGAAGTTGTTACGTATTATTAATCAATATATTCTCAATACTGTACATTGTATCTCTGTCTTATTTTATAACTGGAAGTTTATACCTTTTAGTCTCCTTTTCTTATTTCACCCATTTTCCCTCTGCCCTCCCCCTGGCAACCACCAGACTGTTCCTGTATCGATGCATCTATTTCTGCTTTGTTTCATTTGTTCCTTTGTTTTGTCTTTAGGTTCCACATAGAAGTGAAATTGTATGGTTTTGGTCTTTCTCTGTGTGACTTTTTTCACCCAGCATAATATACTCTAGGTACATCTATATTGTAGCAAAAGGCAAGATTTCATTCTTTTTAATGGCTGAGTAGTATTCCATTATATATATCACATCTTCTTATCCATTTATCTATTAGTAGACATTTAAGTTGCTTCCATATTTTGGCTATTGTAAATAATGCTGCAATAAGCACAGAGGTGTTTATAACTTTTTGAGCTATTTTTATTTTCTTTGGGTATATACTGAGAAGTGAAATTACTGGATCATATCATAGTTCTATTTTTAATTTTTTAAGGTATCTCTATACTGTTTTCCCTCGTTGTTGAACCAATTTACATTCTCACCTCAGGTGTTCCTTTTTCTTCAAATATTGTTATTTCTTATCTTCGCGATATTATTACCCATTGTGGCAGGTTTGAGATGACATTTAATTGTGCTTTTGATTTGGATTTCTCTGTTGATTAGTCATGTTGAGCATCTTTTTATATGTCTGTTGACCATCTATATGTCTCTTTGGAGAAATGTCTATTCAGATCCTCTGCATATTTTGAAATTGGATTATATGGGTTTTTAAAAATTTGATATTGAGTTACATGAGTTCTTTATGTATTTTGGATATTAACCCCCATCAATTTGATCATTATATTTATCTTCTCCCACTTAGGTTGTCTTTTCATGTTGTTGATGGTATCCTAAACTGTGCAAAACTTCTTGGTTTGATGTAGTCTCATTTGTTTATTTCTCTAGATTCTTGAGCAATTGAGAATATTTATAATAACTATTTTAAGATCTTTGTTAATTTTATTATCTTTGTCATGGATTTTTGTTTGGATCTGTTTGTATTGATTTTTTTCCTGGTTATGAGTCATGTTTTCCAGCTGTTGTATATAACTAATAATTTTTACTTGGTACCAGACAATCCTTCCCTTACTTCTTGTGAATTTTTTATTGTAGGGCATAGAATTTTGTTATAGTCCTTTTAGTACTAGATTTAAAAAAATGTCATGCAGTTAAATTTTGGGGGTTTGTTTGATTCACTTGAAGCTTGCTTGTATGCTTTGTTAGTGAGGTCCAGAGCATCTTTTAGTCCAGGGCTAAGTTAGTTTCATTTCTGGGAAAGTACCCTTCTGAGAATTTTAATTTATCCTTTTAGAATTATGGTGTCTTTTCTACTCTGACTGATGGGAACACAAATGTTTCCCAGCACTGCGCACTTTTGGAGGTAAAGAGGAGTAAGATCTGGTCCCTGTTACTCTATCACGGTCAGGAATGAGGTCCTATAGGATATTTTTGAATTATGAACTCATTTTCTTCAATGGGCATATGCTATTCCAATTTTTTATTTTTGGTGCAGTTTATGTAAATTTTTCAAAGAATTCATTTCATATATGTCATGAGATTTGTATAAGATTGTTTATATTTCATTACTATTCTTTTTTTTTTTTTTTAAGATTTTATTTATTTGACAGAAACACAGCCAGAGAGGGAACACAAGCAGGGAGAGTGAGAGAGGGAAAAGCAGGCTTCCCACTGAGCAGGCAGCCCGGTGTGGGCCTCGATCCCGGGTCTCCAGGTTCATGACCTGAGCTGAAGGCAGAGGTTTAACCACTGAGCCACCCAGGTGCCCCATCTCATTATTATTCTTTAATGTCACTAGGAACTATAATATCTCATTTTTAATTCCTAATATTGGTAAATGTGGGACCCAGAGTGCCTAGAGCATTTCTCTCAGTTCTCCTCCTCTGCCTGTTGTGGCCTATGCAGCAACATGAATGGAGACCTAAGGGCAAGGAGATGGTGAAAGAAAGAAGAAGAAGAAAAGAGATGGGGATGGGAGGGACAAAGTGGATCGTGTCCAAACAGTGCTGATTTTATCCAGGGTTACAAGCCATTATATAGTGAACAGTGCTCAGTCACATATAAACATCCATAGTGGAAGGGTCACAGCAAGGGTTTTACAACTTCCTTCCATACCCCCATAGTTCCCCTTATCTCTGTCCCAAATACTGGTAACAAACCCCATGGCGCCAATTCTCTTAGTTCCTCCTAAGCTACTAGTTAAACCTCGTACATGATTAACTGTCCTTTACCTCTTCTCTCCTACAAAAGCAGGGGCCCAGACAGGTGGGTACCAGGAATTTCGTTCAACTATTAACTCTTGCCTAGCCTGGGCGAAAACGTCCAGGCTGGTGAGTTCAGGAGCTCTTACTCAACTATTGATGCCATTCTGGCTCTGGCTCCCCACATCTGCCATGCTCCCAGACTTCAGCAGACCCTCTACACCAGTGTCTCTGAGTGAGGTGGGTCTCTCTCATCTGTTCTGCTTTTCTTTTAGTAACCCTCATCAATAAATTTTTTTTTGAAGAAATAATTGACGGAGTAAATAAGCGGTATCATACATGGCTATAGGGGTTTTTACAAACTAATCGTTGAATTTTCAGAATTTGGAAGCCAGTTTTTAAACACAGCTTTTATTTAAAATTAAACTATAAAAAAGAAATAATTTACATACATAACTGTATAAGTTCAAGGCATAAAATATGATGGTTTGATTTACATGTATTGTAACATAATTACCCAATAGGTATCCGTCATCTCATACAGATAAAATAAAAAGAAAAGAAAGAAGAAAAAGAAAAAGAAAACAATTTTTTTCCTTGTGATGTGAACTCTTAGTATTTACTCCCTTAGCAACTTTCTGATATGTCATACAGCATTCGTTAGCTATAGTTATCATGTACCTTCTGATCACCCTTTTCCAATCCCCACTGTCCTGACTTCTTGCACAAATCTGATCTCTTTTTCTATGATTTATTTTAAAGATTCCATTTATAGGTGAGGTCATACAGTTGTTTGTTTTTCTTTTCTGTCTGTTCTTTCTTCCTTCCTTCCTTCCTCCCTTCCTCCCTCTCTCCTCCTCCCCTCCCTCCTTCCCTCCTTCCTTCCTTCCTTCCTTCCTCCCTCCCTCCCTCCCTCCCTCTTCTTTCTTTCTTTCTTTCTTTCTTTCTTTCTTTCTTTCTTTCTTTCTTTCTTTCTTTCTTTCTTTCTTTCCTTTCTTTCCTTTCTTTCTTTCTTCTTTCTTTCTCTCTCTCTCTCTCTTTCTTTCTTTCTTTCTTTCTTTCTTTCTTTCTTTCTTTCTTTCTTTCTTTCTTTCTCCCTTCCTCCCTCTCTTTCTTCTTCTTCCTTCTCCTCCTCCTCCCTTCTTCTTCTTTTTCCTCTTCTTTTCTTTCTTTTTTTTCTATGATTTTATTTATTCATTTGAAAAAGAGAGAGAGCACAAGCAGGGAGAGAAGCAGACTCCCCTCTGAGCTGGGAAACTGACATATGGATTGATCCTAGGACCTGGAGGTCATGACCTGCACTGAAGACAGGTGCTTAAACATCTGAGCCACCCAGGCACCCCAGTGTTTGTCTTTCCCTGCTTATTTCACTTAGCATAATGCCTTCCAGGTCCATCCACGTTTTTGCAAATGGTAGGATTTTTTTCATTTTTTATAGGTAATATTACATTGTATGTATATACACACCACATTTTCTTTATCCATTGCTCTATTGGTGTACACTTAGATTTTTTTCATTTCTTGGCTGTTGTAAATAATGTTGCAGTGAACATGGGTGTGCCAATATCTTTTTAAGTTTGTGTTTCTGTTTCCTTTGGATTTATTCCCAGATGGGGCTCATGGACATTTGATGGAGATTTGTGGAGAAGGTGCAGATTATTTTTGCTTAGTTCTCCCGGGGATTCTAAAGTCTCAAGTTATCCCCTAATTGATATTTAAAGTTTAGTTAAAATTTTGGTTGTTTTCTTCTCACCTGAAGTTGGCTTCCTTCTACTCCCATGTCTCTGCTAAAGATGCAAACAGCCAAAGAGGATCAGTATTTTCTGGAGTATAACTCAATGGACTTGTTACATTCTCAGAACACGAATGGACATAAAAACATCTGTGATTTTATAGGTAATCTGCCTTGTTATTGTTAGAATGTAAGTGATGTTCTTCTCAAGTTTCTACATTTTCTTGTACTGACCTTGCTGAAGGTTGCTTTGAATAGAGACCAAAGCTGGCACTGAGGAAAAAGAGCCTGGATGACTGGAATGCTTCTGCCCTAGGGGGTACTTCTTACTGCCAGCTGCAACACTGACTCAAGTTCTCACTTCCTGTTTCAAATGATTATGTGTTGTATCTGGAGGGTTTTTTTTTTTTTTTTACACAATAGGCAGAATTTAAATTGATAGTCTTTTTTTTTTTACTTTAAATTTATTTTATTTTTTTCAGTGTTCATTGCCCATGTCCCACACCCAGTGCTCCATGCAATAAGTGCCCTCAGTACCCACCACCAGGCTCTCCCATCCTCCCATCCCCTCCCTCCAAGTCCCTCAGTTTGTTTCTGTGTCCAAAGTCTCTCATGTTTTGTTTCTCTCCCTGAATTACCCTATTTCCCATTTCCTTTCCTTCTCCTACTGTCCTCTATATTACCCCTTATGCACCACAAGTAAGCGAAACCATGTGATACTTGGCTTTCTCTACTTGACTTATTTCACTCAGCATAATCTCTTCCAATCCAGTCCATGTTGCTACACAAGTTGGCATCTGGAGGTTCTTGCAGAGCTCTCCATCCTATGCCCTATAACCTGCTATTAAAATTTATTATTAATTTTAAAAATTTTCATTATGTTCTGTTAGCCAACATATGGTACATCATAAGTTTTGTTGTAGTGTGCAATGATTTATTAGTTGTGTATAACACCCAGTGCTTATCCCAACATGTGATCTCCCTAACACCCATCACCTGGTATAACCTGCTGTTTTTTTTTATAACCTGCTATTTTAAATAAATTTTTCATTTAAATTCAGTTAGCCAACTTATAGTACATCATTAGTTTCAGATTTAATTTATTTTCTGCTTAAATTAGAGTTGTTTTCCCATCTATAATTAAGTACCTTGATGACATGAGTGTAAGATGGGTTTAAAAATATGGTTGAATATACCATTGAATATATTTATCTATATTATTTCAGCTGTGTTTATGTTTTGTCCTTCATTGTCTTGTGTATTACTAAAAATTAATACTCGAGTGAGGGTTTTTGTCTCCACCTTATAGCTTACAACTAAGGATGACAATGGCAGTTATTTAAGATTTCTTGGTGTTTGTTCTATGATAAGCTCATATTCAGAATATTGTAAAGAGCCTTTAGGTCACTATTCTAGGGTAGATTTATTCCAGTCTTACATCACTCAAAAAATGTAGAGTTTTCCTGAGAGTCTCCTGAATACCACTTGTTTCTTTCCTGCAATTCTGCTGAAATGTACTACTGAAAAAAACATTGAAAATTTAATTGTTTTCTTATTGTGCATTTTAGTTAATAAGGAAAAAATAAGCTTTGATCATGAAGTTTATAAAGCCTACACATTTCACTATATTCTTCATCTTGACTAATAGAATTTTTATGCAATGAATCAGTCACTCAATCCAGTTATTCATGACTCTTAGCTCATCTTCCAAATTCTATTGTCATGAAGTTCCATCTTGTGAATATGTCATCTCATCCCCATCACCTCTCCTCTCCACCTCACCACTATCCTAGTCCGAGCCTGCATAGCTTCTCATTTTACTTTTATCGGCTGCAATGGAAGGCTGCTACATGATTTTGTAGGTTTCAAAAAGACTCTTATTGCTGATATTTCTTTTGGTTCAGCTTTGCATCACAAAGAAGCAATTTTCAAAAGTTAACTGAAAAGAGCCCACGTGAATATCAGCAGCCATTGGTACAAAACCACTTTTAGCTTTAGCTATCATTTACAAAGAAAGTAGTCTAGAAGAATAGCACGTTTTAATAGGCAACTCAGATTTTCAGAAAGCTGTTGACAATAGACTATTTTCAGACAAAGGCAAGATTAGAAATGGTATTGCTGGAGCATAAACTCTCTAGGACCTTAGAAGCCTAGAAGACGGACTTGGACTTAGGAGGACGTTCTCCTTTGTTTCAACATGCTGGTGTATAACTCAGTTAGTAGGAACAGGAGCAAGATAGGTGTCAGATGTGTTTCCTTCATCCTTCCAGAGTCACTCTCCACCACTCTCTTCTCTGCTTTGTGGCCTGTATGTATGAAACACTAGTTCTGCATCAGTGGATTTTCTTAAGCTTTAGCTTCTGGTTGGCCAATGAGAGATACTGCAGGAGATCAAAAGGTGACAAATCAGTGAGGTCAGGGTTTTTATTCTCTAGATTTGGCCCTGCCACATTGCCAGAGTATTGGCTGTTTCTCTCCTATGGCTCCTCTCCTGCCTCTTTGGTCATAGGGTCGTTGCAGCTCTACAACTACTAGCCCCAAGGCA
Organism: Spilogale gracilis; assembly: GCA_004023965.1. Lineage (NCBI taxonomy): Eukaryota > Metazoa > Chordata > Mammalia > Carnivora > Mephitidae > Spilogale > Spilogale gracilis. The sequence goes on along the minus strand of PITA01027703.1, from coordinate 6,194 downwards.
CTGTGCTGTACCTCAGTTGTTTCTTTTACTCCCATCTGCACTTTCTAAGTAGTTATTCCCTTTAGTTACCTCATTTGAGTGTGTCATCTTTTTCCTGTTGGGACTGTGGCAAATGTAGGTGATATTCAATAACTTATAAGGCAAGGGCAACAACTAATTAAAACAGATGCAGCTGTAAACAAGCAATAAGGCAGCACCATTATGTACTGTGTCGGTATCCATGTTGGTCATAGAATGTGAAAGAAGTATTTTGTAAGTAATAGTAGATACCCAGTGCCAAAGTTTACAGTTAAAAAAAATAAAATATGTTTAATAGCTGTAAGAATGTCTTTTCTATTCTCTTCCCCTCCAATGTGCTATCTAAGTAGAGAGAAAGAGAGCCTTGGTAGGGCAAGCCCATTACTGAAGTGTGGTGATTACACACTATTGGCTGAGGTGTGTCCCCTCTTTGGTAACACTCCAAGTGAGTTTTTGGCCTACAAGCTTTCTTGCGAGGCCAACAAAGTAAGCATTCTAACCTCTCCCTCCAAATCTTGTTCTTAAATCTAACAATACATCATATTTATACACAAACAGAAACCATTTTCAAGCACACAGTGTTACATGATTATAATTACTCACACCTTCAGCCTAACCCAGTGTCTCTTCCTATTCCAATACAATAGTTTTTCCATTTGATGAGTACTTCCCCTCAGATAGCATTCCATCCTCTGTGTTGGGGATGTGTTCACGATGTCCAGCACCGCTATTGCCATGTCTAAGAACCTTTCCTGGAAGCCACCAGGCAAAATTCATCACTGTTCTCTCTGCTTGAAGATGCTTCTCATTCTGTATTGTGATTAATAGTGCACGTTTCCGTCACCATTGCTAGATTTTGATCTCCTTGAAAGCAGGAATCAAATCTTTTCATCTTTATAACCTTAGGGCTTACAACACTGTATGTGATGGACTGGATAAACATCTGTTGAACTGAGTTCATTGAATTCAGTTCCTGCAGGTTTGATGGAGAGCATGTGATAGGAGCAGGGATTCAAACCCAGTTCTGCTGTGACTCTGGGATCCGGGCTCTTATCCCTACCAAGGGGTACTGTGGTTCCTCATGCTTTCACAGCAGTTGTTTCTCTAATAGATGTGAGTTTATTTTTCTTAATGTTACGTTTGCCTCATATTTTAGGAGATTAATGATTTCTTATGTGTCTTCTCAGCTCTGATTTATGTGTACATTGATTAGTTTTGTGTTCTTTGTATCACAGATCCAAAAAATAAGAAGAGTTTCAAAACGTGCCATTGAAAATAAGATTTTTTTTTTTTATGAGCTCTAGCCCTATTCTTTTTTTTCATGGCAGAGAGCGAGAGCAAAATGAGAGGCAGAGGTATATAAACTGTTCGCCTAATACCACAGAGAGCCTGATGTATAGTAATAGGTCCAGGATCGTAAACGTCTCTCTTGGCACTCTTACCACTGTCAGATTATTACTGTGTTCCCAGATTCAGCTGAATGTGTTCAAGGATCTTCTTTGGTCTGAAAGGTCAGCTGCTTTTAGTTGTGCATTGGTAGAATACTAATACATCCTTATTCAAATTACCTGCTACAGCGCTTATTAAATTGATGGCCTTGTGCTCTAATTTAATACTGGTGTCGTTCAGAGGCGGGCTGCAGCAGCACTCTGTGCTGAACTGGGTGATGCTGAGGCAAAGTTCAAGCTCAAACCGTGGTCTGGGGCTGCATTTTCCCACTAAATTAGCAGTCAGATGCGGTGTATAATTAATTAGCACAAACCAGGGAAAGCTTGTCATTTAATAAGCCTTTTTTATTTCCACATTACACAAACAGTGGGAATTGATCCATTAAGTGCCTAGCTATTAATGCTGTTTAATGTATGTCTGGTTGTTAAATTGAAATGTCTAGGTACATACGTCCAGAGTTTAAGAGCTCCTTGTAGTTTGTTCAGTATTTGCTCAGATTTGAAGTCATGTTCCACAGAATCAATAACAGCTTCATTACTGAATTTGAGCCTGATTCGAACACGCATATGGATTTAAATGGGATGTTTCAGCATGGTCTCAGAAGTGAGTTTCTGTATATATGTCTTCAAGTCCAGCCAGTCCTCTCCCCCACAATTAAATACTGTGTTGTGTTTGCAGCATTCTCTGCTTCCTTTCTTTTTGCTATAATCCTGCCTGCGGTTGGCTAAGGTGGAGAATAACTTTTTCTTCGTGGTGGTATTCAGCATAGTATCATGGAATGGTGGTAGGAAGGAGCGTTATGAAGTCCACAGAATGAGATTTCAGCTATCCTGCTAAGATGGCTGGAAGGGCACACAGTCTTATCTGTGGCCTGAGTATAATGCAAAGCATTGGATGTTTGAAACAGCACTAATAACCTCACCTCTTTTCGAAAAAGATTAAGGATGATTTACAGTTTTTTGAACTGGTTGTTCATGGTTGGGAAGTGATTAACAAATGAGTTCTTTAGAGTAAGTATCATCATATCTTATATGCACAAATGACAACATTAACTGCTTTTTGTTGATGTTGTTAATGCAGACAGGAAACTAAAGACCTGAATGTGAGATGATTTCAAGAAGGGGAGCAATTTGAACTGTTGATGAGGGCCATTTACCCCATGGAAAAATTACTGTATTTGCCAGTGTCCATCACATTTAAATTAATGAAGTTAGTCCCTATATGAATAATTAACTATCAAAGAAGTTAATTATGTGTGTATGTGTTTGTGTGTACACATACATATATGAAAATGTACCTTGAAGACTCTTAAAAAAATCACCAAACATAATCATAAAACTATGTCAACATCTCTGATTTTTTTCTTATAAACTGAGAAAACTTTCTACAAGTTTACATAGGAAATATTAAGGCTGTACTATTGTTAAAGGATACTACTTGGGATTATTTTTCCTTCTATAATTAGCAGAAATATTTGAGCTGTGAATATTTGGAACTGAAGAATGATGAATTAAAATGTCTTTGGCATTTAAATACTCATGTTTTGGGACTAGTGCAGATCTGTGTTATTGCACTTAACCTTATTCGGCCTTATATTATAGTCAGATGTTTCCATGTTTGTCTCTTGTCTTGGCTGAAAAGTCCTCCAGTGCTGAGGCATGTCTAAGTATGGCATTATACTTTTAATTTTTTATTACTTTGGCACAGTACAAAATGTATAATGAATTTGGCTGTACTCAAATCAGGAAAACTTGTTTAATTGAATGGATAATTTTCTTAAAAGGAAGGTAAGAAAAATATTTTATTTCCACACACTCAATACACATAATGCCAAAACATTAATTTATTGTGCTAGTAAATATATAATTTGGATCTTCCATTAAATTTCCTGCCTGGCCAATTTCTCAAATAGTAACAGAACTACCTTCATTATGTCATTGTCATCTTCTCAGTGAGAAAGTTTTATGATTATTTATTCATTAACAAACTCATTCATTGATTCACTCATTCATTAATTCTCCAACATTTAATCAGTGTTATTTTATGCCAATAACTCAACAATATACAAATATATTGAAATATTTTTTTTTACCATTTCCCTTTTTATGGTATAGACTGCTTTTTCAGTAGCTTTGTCAAATAAAAATACATTTTCATCGCCTGCTAAACTTGTTAAACTTTTGTGTTAGAATTAGAGCCAGTCACCAGTACTTCCAGTTCTGCCTCCTTAAAGTTAGGTATATAAAGCATAGATTTGGCGAATGGCTTGTGAGAAGTGTGTGGTATATTACATTGTCTTCTCTCTGGCACTCTGGCTGTGGAAACCAGTGTTGAGGTCATCATCACCCTTAGTCCCCGGCTTTCTACAATAAGTAAACCTCTTATCCACCTGTTGACCAGGTGGTAAGTTAGAACGGAAATTTAGTTACTAATATTTGGGCATTGTTCAATTCCACTATATAATCTTGCGTATCCTACTCTGTAAATTATTATAAGTATGTTTTCTTCTTGAATGCAATACCTGAAAAGTAAGCTAAGGGAAAGGAACATTTTTAAAATATATATTCAAGTCCAGTCAATGTTGCTACAAAAGTTGGATATTCATCCTTTCTGATGGGGACATAGTATTCCATTGTATATATGTACCACATCTTCTTTATCCATTCATCTGTTGATGGGCACCTTGGCTCTTTCCACAGTTTGGCAATTGTGGCCATTGCTGTGATGAACATTGGTGTGCATATGGCCCTTCTTTTCACTACATCTGTATCTTTGGGGTAAATGAGATTATGCTGAGTGAAATAAGCCAAGAAGAGAAAGTCAAGTATCACATGGTTTCACTTACTTGCGGTGCATGAGGGGTAACCCGGAGGACAGTGGGAGAAGGAAAGTAAATGGGAACTAGGGTAATCCAGGGAGAGAAACGAAGCAACAGAGACTTTGGACACAGAAACAAACTGAGGGACTTGGAGGGAGGGGGGAGGAGGGATGGGAGAGCCTGGTGGTGGGTACTGGGGGTACCTAATGCGTGGAGCACTAGGTGTGGGGAATGGGGAATGAATCTTGGAACACTGGAAAAAAAATTTAAGTAACAATAAAAAATATATATATATATATTCAAAACCATTTGGCTTTATAGAACAAAATTTGGTAGAGTATTCCAATATTTCACAATTTTTAAACCTAATATAAAAATAGTAGCCTATGGACTAAAATTTAAGTTCTGCTGTGACAATTTTTTATTTTTAATTAACTGACAAAAGGGTACCTTAAAAACTTATAACTCCTTCTAAGCCCCAGCAAGATTGTGATTTACCTAATTCTGTGAATGACATGTCTAATTTGTAATACTGGGGCAAAGAACAGAATGGCAAATCTCATTTTTTTCCATTGGTCTATTTAATAGAATTTTTGATATACTTGGATAATTTGGGTAGTTATTGATTTAAAAACATTATGATGTAAAAATACAACTCATGAACAACATTATATTGAGATAAAAATAAAATTTACTTTACAGTAAATTCTGTCAACTTTAACCTTTTAATACTTTTGGTATATAATATTTATTGATCGTAATGATTGTAAATAAAATTTTTTAAAAAAGATTTTATTTATTTATTTGACAGAGAGAGAGATCACAAGTAGGCAAAGAGAGAGCAGGAACAGGCTCCTTGCTGAGCAGAGAGCCAGATGCAGGCCTCGATTCCAGGACCTTGAGATCATGACCTGAGTGGAAGGCAGAGGCTTTAACCCACTGAGCCACCCAGGTGCCCTAAATAAAATTTTTAAGGAGTAGTAATATCTAATAACTGCTAGCCTCTTGGTTTTGGCACTGATTTTTAAATATCAGTTTAACAGAATTATTTTTAAACTTGTTATCTATGAAAATGTAGAAAACAAATAATAAATGTTAGCTAACTGATGAGTTCATGTGAGAATATCTGAGTTCTTATTTTTTTTAAATATTTTTGGAATAAAGGACAACTTTAATCTGCACTTATAAAATAATGAAAATTTAGTGAATTTTAATTAATGAATATTGAATAAACAAAAGGCAATATGTAGATACTTAAATTTGTTCATTAAATGTCATAGTGGACAATCATTTGGAAAGTAAAGTGTAGCAAAAACCCTTTAATTGGAGTTTGGTATATATTGGGATTTGGGAATAATGAGTTTTTTATGTTGAATTTTTTACCCAGGCTGACTTTAATACATCTAAGTCAGATTTGCCGTTTGGTACTTATTCATTTATTTACTCTATATTGAACAACTGAACAAAACACGATCTCAATAGTAAAATCAAAGTATATCTTTATAATGGTTACCAAAATAAGAATCTAGAACATTCTATAAGATTATATATTTGTTACACTGTATTCAACTTCTTAAAACTAAAGAAGCTCTCATAAATTCCCATTATGTGGTTGAGGATGGTCATATACAGTATATTGCCCATTAAAAATAACTTTTTGAGCAACAACTGAACAGAAACTTAATAGTTACTACCTTTATTTTTTTTTTTTATTTTAGTGATAGATTCTTTATTAAAATCTTCTGCTACAATTACGTTCTTACCAAGTTCTCTTTGCGTTTTCACTAGTTTTTACTTATGTTAACTGCCACCTTTTTTCGACACAGAGGTGAATGAAGATTCTGTCCCTATACATGGCACCATTTGGCCTTATACAATGCTTCTTACTATTCTGTTATGGCTTTATTTT
>PITA01027702.1:0-20545 GCA_004023965.1 Spilogale gracilis | reverse complement strand
AAAAAAAAATTTTTTTAATGACTTAACAGGAGATAAATACACATTTTCTTCTTAGGTGACAAAAAGAAAGTCACAAAGGTTTAATAGATTAAAATTTTAAATTTGCTTCAAGAAAAAATATCTTTTAAGGAAATAACACTCTTAAAAATAATCAAGTCTAATAAACCTGAAACCTTTCCTAAAACAGGTGAAAGCAGTATTTTCCTTAGTACTTAATATTCTTCTTTGCTTCTTTGTATATCCTTTGTTTTTTTTGCATCCAGAAAAAGTACTTAAAAAGTATTTAAGTTATCTACAGCTTAAGAGTGAACTTCTTCTAAATTTACAGAAATGATTGACCCAAAAGATCATCAAGTCATTTACAGAGATCTTTAAAAACTGTATCCCAAATGATTTGGAACCATTCTCCTCCAACCTCCCTTTCCTCTCTCCTGTGCCCTTTGTTTGCTGGCTGAGACAATGGAGAGGAAAAAACTAATATGGAATGGCAAGCCTTTCTAAACACTGGTAACATAAAAACAAAACAAAATACTACTTTTCCTATATTCAAATGGCAATCCCACATCTTTTTCTAAGAGGAAGACTAGAAGAAGCAAGAGTTCAAAGCCATGCCCAAGGCTGAGAAGATCTTCTGGCAAAGCAGTGCTGTTACAAAGCTCTGCCACGATCTTCTTAACCTCATCCCTCGGACTGGGCACCAAATTAAGACACACCAGGTTCTTGGGAACTACAAAGCATGGCCTCTGGACTAACCCTTCATCTCAGAGACAGAAAAAACCCTTCTAGCTCCTCTAAGTGAGATACGATCTTCCAGGCATCCTGCAATTCGGGAAGTATTTGTTAATGATGATGTCCAGGTATGTGTACAGCATCTGTTCCAAGTGCCACAAGGTCCCTGAGCCAATTATCCTATTCGTTTTTTTTTCTCTATAGGGACAGGTTTATGTTTAATCTTTTATCTCTATTAGATTAGATGACTATTGTCCCTGGGGAAACTTTACCCTATTAGATACATTCCAGAAGCACGAGCATAAAAGTTTTAATGTTAAAGTCAAATTAATGTCTTTTATCTCCGCTCCCCTGGACCTGTTTAAAGATGTATAGCCCCTTTCTACTAAAAAATAATCAAATTGTGTAATTTACAACTGGAGAAAGTGAAGGAAATTTATTGTGACATCAACAGTGTGGCTCATCTCTACCTTAACCTGAGAAAGTGTATTTACTGGAAGGAAGATTGTGCAATTCAATGTCCACAAGCTGTGTTTCTGTTTAACTACATTGCTTTTTTTTTAATGTTTATTTTAAAATGCATTAGTTTAAAAAAAAAGTGTTACCTAATACCAAATATACCATTGTAAAATGCAAATTTTATTATAAAAACAGTAAATACGTTATAGTTAGTGCAAAAAAATGGATCACATGCATAATCACACCACCCATACATACAGAGCAGAACATAAAAAAAGATTATAGAAAACTGAAAAAGCAAAAGGAGAAAAAAAACCCACCATTCTATCATCTTGCTACAACTATCTTTTGCCATTTTGATATTATTTTCTTCCTGATCTTTGTTCCTTGTGCATATGTCCCACCCATCCCTCATTGTAGGTAAGTCTTTTGACTTCTTTCTGATTGGAGTAGATGGTTTGAGTGCCTAGAAAAGAACTAATAATCCCCAACAATTAGCACAGTTTCACTAAAAATTAGTCATGATAAATTAATACCTTTCCTCTTAAAAATAAAATTAGAAGAGAATACGTATTTTTTTAAAGATTTTATTTATTTATTTGAGAGAGAGATAGTGAGAGCAGGAACACAAGCAGGGGGAGTGAGAGAGGGAGAAGCAGACTTCCCGCAGAGCAGGGAGCCCGACGTGGGGCTCTATCCTGGGACTCCAGGATCATGACCTGAGCTGAAGGTAGCAGCTTAATGACTGAGCCACTCAGGGGCCCCGAGAATATGTATTTTTATTATTCTTTCAAAAAGGCACTCAACAGTATCCCATGATTCGCTTAAGGACAATATAAAGTGTACTGGATAATAAATGAATGAACAAGCTTGAGTATCCATACAAATATGCACTCATCTGTTTAACACACATAGAATGCAACCATATGCCAAATCCTGTGATAGGCACTGATTTCAAAGCTAGGTGAAAAAATACTCCCACTTATGAGTCGAGTGCCTACAAAGCACAAAGGAAGACTCAGTTGATTTTGACGGGTGGGGAGGAAAAAGGATTTTCAATTTGCATTTGAATAGGGGGATGAGGGCCACTTCAATAGGTAACACTAAGAAGGTGCTTTGGAGCCAGATTTTTTTTTTTTAAGATTTTATTTATTTATTTGACAGAGAGAGATCATAGAGAGGCAGGCAGAGAGAGAGGAGAAGGCAGGCTCCAGGCTGAGCAGAGAGCCCCATGCGGGCCTCGATCCCAGGACCCTGAGACCATGACCTGAGCTGAAGGCAGAGGCTTTAACCTACTGAGTCACCCAGGCGCCCCGGAGCTAGATTTTAAATGGTCTTTCATGGACTAGTCATATAGGCAGTGGGAAACCACTGAAGGTTTGTAGGGCAGGAGTGACAGGATAGGATCTGTGACTTCTGGGGAAGACTGGAAACACATAATAGGGAGGAAAGAAAAGGAGTGAGGAGACAAAAAGTAGGTTGGGAGCCTGAGGGCAAGCAGTGGCAATGGCCATGAGCCAAGAGAAATGAACTGAGAGCCAGATCACACAGAACTTGTGGATTAGAGTGAGGGAAACAAAGATGATGAGTGTTATCCTGCTCCAAAGCAGACAACAAAGGAAGTAGAGCAGGTTGGATGGAGTTCAGTTTGTGAAATCAATGGTGTGAGAAGACAAACCCAAAAAAAGTAGCATGGAATCAGCATTGTCCAAGCGGTACTCCCAGTAACAATTACCTGGGAAGACTTTTCACAGTACCTGGGCACCTCCACAGTCACACTGACTTACTCATTCTGAATCTCTGCACGAAGACTGCTCATGTGTATTCTGAAGAGAAACCACCTCCTCTAAATGAGTCTGGCCAAAATACCTGTTTAAGGATCAAGGACACAGCATGGTTCTCTTTTTTTTTTTTTTTACTCCAAACTACCCTCATCAGTAGAAAAATAACTCAATAATTACAAAGAACTAAGTACCAACCAAAATGATGTCCCCACAAACAGTATCACCAATCAGAACATACAAGTCCAAAAAAGGATTTTTGCAAATGTGAATGCATGAGCAATGACTGAAAACCACTACGATTCAAGATAACCCTTGTGGTTCTCTGATAAGAGTCCTTAAAATTTCCAGAATATCATATGTACTATAAGAGCTTTTAATGATCCAAAGAACCACATGGCCCACCTTCCAGTAGATTACAATTATAATTCCCTCCTCCCTCGTCATCATTCTCTAATACAGACTTGCTCATTTTACTATATATCCACTAAGTTTTAAAACATTTATGAACAGTTTCCAAGTCGGTCACATTGAATTGTCCAAATCAAAAGTGTGAGAGTCCCAATTTTTGACTTTTCATAAGTGTCCATATAATATGATAATATATGAGAAATGGCTTAGAAAAGAAAGCCTATAGGATGCCTCGGTGGCTCAGTTGGTTAAACAACTGCCTTAGGCTAGGGTTATGATCCCCGAGTCCTAGAACTGAGTCCCATATAGGGCTCCCTGCTCTGCAGGGAGTTTGCTTCTCCCTCCAACCTCCCCCTCCTGCTTTCTCTCTCTCTCTCTCTCTCCTCGCTCTCTCAAATAAATAAAATCTTAAGAAAAAAAAAGGATAAGATAGCCTACAGAAGGTGTAATAGCCATTTTCAAATGCATACACAGTGGTCATTGGAAGTAGGAATTAAATACAAGTAGAGTCAGCACAAGGGCTAACGGTGGAATAACGGAGGGACACAACTTTCAGGTCTATGGAAAGCAGCCTTCAACAATCAGAGCCATCCCCAGTGGAACAGATTGAAGGGGGCTTCTCCAGAATGTCCTCAGGTTCTGACAGTAGACGACCAAGTTGAAAAGAAATCGCTTTACCCTGTTAGGAAACTAGTCCTAATGAACACAATATACTTGCAAATTCTATCTATAATCTCGGCAGTCAAGAAAACATAGTTGAAGGTACTTGATAGCCAGGCACCTGGGTGGCTCAGCCAGTTAAGCGTCCGCTTTCAGCTCAGGTCATGATCTCAGGGTTCTGGGATTGAGTCCACATCTGGCTCCCTCCCACATCAGTAGAGAGTCTGCTTCTCCCTCTCCCTTTGCCCATCCCCCTGCTTATGCTCTCTCTCAAATAAAGAAAAGAAACCCCAAAACTTGATAACCTGCCTAGGTCTTTCCTTTTAGCCCCCAAAACAAAGTAAAAAATGAATAATGATGAGGCAGAAAGATAATCCATTTTTCACTTCTGTTTAGAGCCTTTACATCATGAACATTGAGATAATCTGAATTCTCAGAAAACAAGCCATATAGGTTAGTGTGATTCATTCTTTTACTGCGGAATGTGACATGTTTTAGGGGGCCACCGATGGAATAAAGCATTGATAAAAATGTTTATGTAATTTCAGATTCACTGTGCATTATTCAGTAAAGTAGGTAAACATGTCAGCACATCATAAAATATTTATTTTAACTAGCTAATCCTCATCTTATTTATTCTATCTACTAAGGAATTGATTCAGCTTATAATGAAAAATTTCAAATGTGTCAGTCAGTACATAGCTTTTAAAACTTCTTTTAGGAGGATGTGAACAAAAAGTTTGAAGCACACTCCTACAATCTAGAAAATTCCATGAACTATCTGTGTTTTCTGATTAAGCGTCACGATGTCCCTAGACCTCTTAGTCATCTCTTAATTTCATATCAGTACTAAGTGTTACAGTCCTTCGTGGGGCCATTTTTCACGAGTGCAGAATTTCTACACTTCATGAAAATTCCTACCTGAGGGACAATAAGAGAAAGCACAGCATAACCTCTCTGACAAATAAATGCTTCTCAAATTTGACCTCAGAAAAAAAAATTTAAATTTCTTCATTTCCTGGACCTTTGGGTCATTTTCCACGTTTAACTGCAACTGTTCCAAGTATCTACAAATTCCAAGTACCTACAACACTAAGTCTGAAAGAAGAATTTCTCTACAGTTTATATGGGCCTAGGGGGTCAGGCCACTTAACCACTTATGTATTTATTAGCTTGGAGATTAGTTGTAAGACACCTCTAAAAGCAGGGCACACTTCCCCTCTGCTGCCATCACAAGGAGGAGTGCAAGTTGCCTACTGCAATGCGAACTCCAGGCCTGGATGGGGACTATTGGTTGGTAACCTCAGGAGTTCTCCAGGTGAAATTTGAGACTGGTCCCCTGTGCACGGAGTCCAAAGAGGCAGATCACTCCACACTGGCATGTGGCAATTTTGATAAGCAAGGGAATTTACATATGAGGCTTGTCTTCAGAGGCTGCAAGACGGGCAGATCCACTGCCTGCTGGAATCTTAAGAGTTGGTACAAAGGCCTTCATGGGGTTCAGTCACTTATAGAGTCCAGATGGTCTCTATAACACATTACTCTCTCAAGCCTGTGTCCTTAAAGTGGCTTCCAGTATGGAAAACATGGGAAGAATATACATCTCAAAAACAAGGGAGGGGATGATGATCCTCCAAATGGCCAGGTCCAGCTTGAGGATCAACAGGCGGTCATATGCCCTTGATGACCTCCTTCAACAAGAGCCAAGAGAGGAAGGAATAAGCACATGGATGAAAAGCTCCCCCATCCCCTGGGAACCTCTAATGGACCTCCTTGTCTCAAGAATGAGAAAATTGGGAACCTTAAAGAAAGGACTCCTCTTCAGTTTCTCCACCAGGAGCTCACCGAGATTCTGGCACATAACAGAAAACCTGACATGTGATCCGCTCTTATTTTACTTCACTAAGAAACCAAACAGCCATGCTTCTTTCATTGAAATTGAATATATATATATATATATATACATATACATATATACACATATATATATCTTTGAGCAATGACCAAAGACTTACTGACTTACTTGAAGCCCAAACTTGGGAGTTCATAACTCCAAATTTTTCAGTCACTATCATTTCACTTATTGATATAGTGATTTTACCTTTAGTGTAACACAATAGAGACACTATCACACTCTTGCTGAATAAATTATTAAATGAGATAATCTCAGGTGTTTTATAGGAAATAAATTAGTAATCAGCATCCATTCCCAGGACTACGGAAGTCCTAGATGAACCACATGGCAGCTGAGTGACCATCTCTCTAGCAGATTAATTAGTACCTCTGCTTCAGTTCCCTCCTCTTTAAATGGAGACTTGATAATGATAGTATTGGGGAGGATAATGATGGAATCTACTTTAGCAGGCTGTAAGAATTAGACAACTTATTATACATTAAGTCCTTAGAAATGAAATAAAGCATAGCTTTTTTAGAAAATGCTCCAAATGTTCATGGTGGAGTTGCCCCCCCCATACAATTTTTAAAACCACATTTATATTAACAATATAAGCTCTTGTTGGGCTCTTTCAAATTATAGGTTTCTTTTTTTTTTTTTTTTCAAATTATAGGTTTCTTGACAGCAAAGTTGATGTCACATTTTTTTCTTTTTCTTGTTTTTTTCCCTCAATGCCTATCCGTTGGTAGTGACTCCTGGGTAATGGGTCTTTTTGTCATATTTGGAGAACTGACAGCACGGTCCCTTGGGGTGATCTCAGTTCTACCAGAATTTATGATTCCTCCCTTTTCCTTTTGATGCCGTAGAGTCTATGGTGCAGAGAACAATAAAGAGTCAATAAAAATTATATACAGTCCTGGACACTCTTCTTAGGACTTAATGTATAATAAGTTGTCTAATTCTTACAGCCTGCTAAAGTAGATTCCATCATTATCCTCCCCAATACTATTATTATCAAATCTCCATTTAAAGAGGAGGGAACTGAAGCAGAGGTACTAATTAATCTGCTAGAGAGATGGTCACTCAGCTGCTATGTGGTTCAACTAGGACTTGAACCTAGAAACACTGGCTCTGTAGTCCGTGTGCTCCACCACCATGCTATAATACCACAATGCATACTCATCGCCACTCCTATGGAAAACTGAAAAGTAAATGCAAATAAATAGTCTAAAAATTTGCAGAAAGTCCAAGAGACCACTCTTGCTCCCTCCACACTAAAGCCCAGTCTCCAGGCTTTCTCTCCTCTCTTCCTTCCTCCCTGGGGCTGTTGACTTACAGGTCATTTATAAAGAGACAAGCATAGTTGTTTTCCTTAATTCAGAGGGTGATGAGAAATACATTGCTATTTCATATACTGAACCAGTTGCTAGACGTCACTCTGGAGAAGAAATTATTCACAACAAAGTTGTCATGCTGGACAGACAAAAGTGAATATCCTTAATATATCCCAAGTGTAAGCAAATAATACCTAACTAGGAAAGGCCCAATAGAGAAAACTTACAAAAGCAAATGGAAAATAAACCCAAGTAAATTGTTTGGATTTCATTAGAAAATAAATATAAATTAGAGCAATGGGATATCCCATTTTGCACAAACTTATTAAAGATTTTTTAAATGTGATCATCTTCAGTGCTAAGAAGGATATGAAAACCATCCTTCCTTGCTGGAGGGCAAACGGGTTCAACTTTTCTAGACATCAACCAATCTGTAGATATTATAAACCTTAAAAAGAGGTAATCCCCCTGCGTTATAGTTTGTATTTATACAAAGGAAATTATCAGATAAGTTAAAAAATTAATAGGCAAAGATAAACAGAGGACTAGTTCTAATAGCAAAATCTTAAGACACTTAACATGTTCAACAGTAGGCAATAGTTATCTAAATTAACTTGAGTCGAAACAATACCAAACAATAACATATATGGAAATATGGAGAGGGTTTAGTGGTATGTTTATAATGTAAGGTGGGAAATAAGTAACATAAAAGTTGTAATGAGGGGGCGCCTGGGTGGCTCAGTCATTAAGCGGCTGCCTTTGGCTCAGGTCATGATCCTAGGGTCCTGGGATGGAGTCTGGCACCTGGCTTCCAGCTCGGGAGGTTAGCCTGCTTCTCCCTCCCTGACTCCCCCTGCTTGTGTTCCCTCCCTCTCTGTGTCTCTGTCAAATAAATAAAAAAAAAAAAAAAAGTTGTAATGAGATGTTATTTTAAGTGTAAAGTTATAAAGTGTCTAGTGCAGTCCCAGCAAGTAATAAGGAACAGAATGTATAATGGTATGCACTGAATAATCTAAAATATATCAAAAACTTGGAAACAAGGCTGAAGGAAATGTGGCAAAAGAACAATGGATGCCTCTAGATAAGAAAGATGTGTTATTTCCCACATCTTTACATTTTCTAATGCTTTCATGTCTTTTCCCCCTATTTCTTTCTGTAGAACAAGATAAAGAATTTAAGGGGCGCCTGGGTGGCTTAGTTGGTTAAGCAACTGCCTTCGGCTCAGGTTATGATACCGGAGACCCGGGATCGAGTCCTGCATCGGGCTCCCTGCTCGGCAGGAGGCCTGCTTCTCCCTCTCTCACTCCCCCTGCTTTTGTTCCCTCTCTGGCTGTGTTTCTCTCTGTCAAATAAATAAAATCTTTAAAAAATAATAATAATAATAATTTAAAACTCATAAACAAAACAAGTAAAAGTACGCTTTAATTCTTCACACCGCAGAAACACACCTCAAAGAATAGGGACATCCCCGACCCACACATCTTTCTTTTTTTTTTTCTTCTGTCAACTGTGGGTGACTATTTACCGTAGCTACTGAATCCTGCCTGGAGGAAAGAAGAGTGTAGGCAGCGTCAGGTGGAAACAAATTCCTAGAGTCTAGAACAAAGCTGAATGTATGAGGCTCATGGAAGAGAAACAGACAGAAAGCATGCTTTATAAAAATGTTCCGAACCTGTGGTTTAAAGCAACATTAAAGGTGACATGGCTTTCCCCACTCCTAAAAGTGTTGATAGATGAACACATACTATTCAGGAAATATTTCTTAATGATTAAGGTGCTTATGTATAGGTCTAGTTTAATGTTCACTACAACATTTATAGGTGTTTTTTTGTGTGATCCTGGCCTGCCATGTTCAGGATCTCAGGGAAAATTTCTTAGAGGCACTTGGGAGATCCTTGACTAAAACCACAATTTTCTTCTGTGTTTACAGTGCTCCAAGTGTTCAAGTGCATTGTTTATTGAGTATTTATTCCTATTCAAAAAAGGGAATGCTTGAGGCCTCAATGATAAACTCTTCATCTGGCCTGGAGCCCATTCCTCCCCCTTTTAATCTCTAGATACAAATCCCAACTTGTATAACCGCACTGAGCTTCATTTCCTGTCATAAGAAATCAAAAAACATAATACATCAAAGGGTGATTGGGAGGATGTAACAGTTAACATAGGTAAACATTTTAAGAGAATGCCTGCGGGGCACCTGGGTGGCTCAGTGGGTTAAGCATCCGACTCGGGTCACGATCCTGGGGTTCTGGAATCGGGTTCTGGAATCGAGCCCCGCCACAGGCTCCCTTGTTCAGCGGGGAGTCTGCTTCTCCCTCTCCTTCTGCCTCCCCTACCCCACCCCCACGCTCATGTTCTCTCTCAAATAAATAAATAAAATCTTAAAAAATAAAAATAAAAAAGAATGCCTGCAATCAGTAAAGAATTATGTATCAACTATTAGTATCACTACTCTAAAATAAAGAAAGTCTTTAAATTTTTAAAAAATCTTTAAATTAAGTCTGCCAAAGAGTCAGAAAATGGAGAGAAAACTATAGACATTGGTATGTACAGTCCATTTACTGAGCTTCCTTCCCTTTTATTGTACTGATAACAACTACGAGTCCAGCTTTTAAATGCTTAAAGCAGCCAAAGACTTTAATAGAAATCTCACACATTTAATAAAAAAAAAGAAATTTTTTTCAAGAGTAAACCTTTTCAACTAGGCCTTATTTCCTCATTGAGCCTCCTAAAACAAGATCATAAAATTCTCAACTTCAAAGCATTCAATTCCACTGACCTCACTACACCTGAATGAGTCAATTACTCCAGTTAGAGTGGGCCAAGTATCTTAAAAGCTTTGACATTTTATTAATACCACCTTTCAAATAGAAGGAACAACTGGGCCTACCAGACAAAAAAACAAAAACAAAAAAACCCCATACTCGAAGATTTAGCCATTATTAACCATATTGAAGACTTTTAAAATTTATTAATAGTCAGGATAAATCCAAGTACTGATGGGGATAAATCAAATTAATTAAATGTTCAATATTTGTGGTTTAAAAATATTTATTAAAATAAAATTTGGGGGGCACGTAGGTGGCTCAGTTGGTTAAGCATCGCCTCGGGCTCAGGTCATGATTCCAGGGTCCTGGGATGGAGCCCTGCATCCAGCTCCCTGCTCAGCGGGGAGCCTGCTTCTGCTCCCCCTTCTCCCTCTCCTTTTGCCTGTTGCTACCTCTGCTTGTGCTCTCTCTCTGTCAAATTAAAAAATAATAATAAAATAAAATCTTAAAATCAAATTATATGATTATTTTATTTATTTATTATTAAAGACTTTATTTATTTATTTGACAGAGAGAAACACAGCTAGAGAGGGAACACAAGCAGAAGAAGTGAAAGAGGGAGAAGCAGGCTTCCCGCTGAGCAGGGAGCAGGATATGAAGCTCAATCCCAGATTTCCTGGATCATGACCCGAGCTTAACGACTGAGCCACCCAGGTGCCCTATAACTAGTTTTTGAAAACATTGACAAAAGTCAAGTACTGCCAGGGTGGTTCAGTCAGTTGACGTCTTGATCTCAGGGTCATGGGTTGAAGTCCTGTGTTGGGCCCCATGCTGGGCATGGAGCCAACTTAAAAAAAAGCATTGACAAAAGTCAATTAAATTGGGACCTGCTTTGCAAACTATAGAAATATGTCCAGTTCAGCAAGGTGCTATTTGAATAGCAAAAAGTAGAAAACACATGGTCTATAATGGGGTATCAGTTTTCATTTTTTGAAAGTCACTTTAACATCTTTATGTATACATGTATACTTTTCTAGATAAATGCCTGTACTTCTCTTATCAAAAATATATAACGTGCATTTCATGAGGTTTTTTCCATAATCTTCAAAGAATGAGGTATACTGTCCATTAAGAGTTAATGAATTCAAAAGTCAATTAAAAAATTCTGCTTCAGAATTCAAAGGACCAATTAAAAAAACAAACCAAAACAAAATCCTAGCTCCAAAGATGGGTATTAATAAAGTTAAGGGTTGAGCTAAAACATATGAAATTTATCTTTAAGAAAGGGGGTTACACCTATTTCACTTAAAATATGTGATCATAAATCTAAATAAAGACAGTGAGCTCCCCCAGCCCAAAATACATTCTGTCAGTGATATTCCCCTAATCATATTACAATTAGGTATAAAATTTTTAGAAAGAAAAATACAAAATATGAAAATCTGGAGGAAATAAAATTATTAGAAAACTATAGGAGTATCCAGCAAAATTGCTTATAATCATCATGTTTTATTCATCTCAGCAAAGGAAAGTGTAAATCTTTTTCACTTGTACATTTGTGGGGAGGGGTGGGCAGACAGGCTTTAAATTGTAGAAAGTTCAGTGAGTGACTGATTACACAGAATTTTTTCTTAAAAGTTTTGTCATTCCAATATACTAGGATAAAGAACCTTAATAAAAATTTTGAGTGCTCAGTACAGAAATGAATCGCAATAAACACACAAGCTTAAACCCTGCAGACTTACGTGAACCAGTGTTTTGGAATGGTTTTTGCTCAACAGGCTTAAAAGTACAAATTCATTTTTGACTCTAGAACAATAATTTTTTTAAAGAACTAATATATTTCTAAAATAAAATGACTGGAAGTTAAATGTAATTAGGGATGCGATTTAATTTCTATGAGTAACTAGGCCAAAAGTTACACATTTGTACCTGCCTGAGGTGACTTCTGAAAATGCTTGATCCCAAAAACCCTACAAAATCATGCAAATCAAGAGATTCAAATATTCATGTTCACTTTCAGAACACACCTGAACTGCCCAGGCCATCATGGGTATGCATATCCGAAAAGCCACCAAGTATCTGAAAGACGTCACTTTAAAGAAGCAGTGAATGCCATTCTGTTGCTACCATGGTGGAGTTGGTAGGTGTGCCCAGGCCAAACAGTGGTCTTGGACACAGGGTTAGTGGCCCAAGAAGAGAGCCGAATTTTTCCTGCAAATGTTTAAAACCTCAGAGAGTAATGCTGAACTTAAGGGTTTCATGTCAATTCTCTGGTCATTGAGCACATTTGGGTGAACAAAGTCCCCAAGAAGCAGCGAAGAACTTACAGGGGTTGCGGTTGGATTAACCCTACATGAACTCTACTTGCCACATCGAGATTTCCTTACTGAAAAAGAACTGTTTGTTCCTAAACCAGAAGAGGTTACACAGAAGAAAAAGATATTCCAGAAGAAACTGAAGAAACAAAAAAACTTATGGCCCAGGAGTAAATTCTGCACAGAATAAATGCAAATAAAAATAAAAAGAGAATGTTGGCTATCTATTAGGAAATATATTTCAAGTATTCACAAAAGATAAAAAAAAAAAAGTACATGGACCAAAAATATCCAGATCACTGAAGCAAAGATGAATTCTTGAATTAACTGAACAGTGTCACACTCCTCCACTTTGCTGCGTTGGCTAAAGACTGACTAGATGGATATTTTATGCCTCCTAAGTATTTCTAAGTCTCCATCCCTCACCTCCCATCCCACAGCTTTTCCACGGTCTAACTTGAAAAAAAGCTTTTTTCAAGGAGTATACAAAGCAACTCTGAGATCTGGAGTGGGTTGACTTTGGAGTTAAATGACAATGTGATCCTGCTACCTTCAGAATTATCATCATCTAACATTAAAAGCTACAAGCAACAAGCCTTATTCACAAAATTCAACCTTCAATTTAACAAAAGGCCCTATGTAAAAATTTTCCATGATATACTATTTATAACTAATGCAAATATAGGGATGGACCATATGATCATAAAATAATTTTCATTATTCCTGGGAATCCTAAAACAGCAAGGACTGCACAAAAACTACATAATTTTTTAAAAGATACGTAAAAGTTCATATCAGAGTTCCCACACATTTCATTATTTTCTAACACCATAGCATAGATCATATTTTTCTTCTCTGCACATTTTCTCAGTCTTCTCATTCTTAACCTAGTGTTATTATGCCAATATCCCAGTGCTCTCTAAAGTTTATTGGATGACATGCTAACTTCCTCACCCTTAGGACTTTTCAATGCTAAGACTAATATGAACTGTGATTTCCCAAGGTGGCAAGAAACATGAGTATTATGTGGACATAGTATTTTCCTAGATAGCTGGCCAAATTTGCATTGCTGTAGTGGCACTGATTAAATGAGACTCTGGTCTTTCCTGTTTCATGAGAGCAGACTGCACTATTGTCCAGCCATATTTCTTATAAATGAACACAGCAGATCACAAGGATTTTAGGGATCGATGCAGAACAACTGTCACCACAGGATAAACAACAGCTTAATATTCTGCCTGCATTTTTAAAGTTTGGCATGCCTTATGATGCTCTATTTTGAGTAAAATACTAAGACAGGCTTGTGATATTCTTATGTTCTTTAATACAGAAATTGTACATCATGTTACTTTCAGAGCCGCACATATAACAGTGTACAATTTCTTTTAAATAGTGCTGCTTCTATTTTTTTTTTTCTTAGTAAAAACAAATTTGTGGATAAAAAGATTTTCTTGGGTAGTATTTAATCTTAAAAATTCCTATACTAACTTGTAGACCATAAAATACAGAACACAAAATGTAAACAATAAAACCTTTATAACCAATACCTCCCTCGGTGGGGGGAGTGGAGAAAGTCAGAAAAATATACAAAGCACTGAAAGGCTGGATATGTGAAGGATGCCAGAGGGGAGCGGGGTGGGCTGGGGGAGGGCTTCATGAGGTTCTAGGCAAGCCCTGTGATGACGTCACCTCACAGCCATAATGTTACAGCAGTCAGCACAGGCCTCCTGTTTTCCTATTGGTGAACACCGCGTCAGCCGACATCAGAAGATAATCATCATTGGCCAGGCAATTACAACTGGAGCGACTAACTAGCATCCACGGCTGTTAGCACAAACCTGGCAGGCTGCTGAAAGAGAAGGCAGAGGCCCGCTGCCCTTCTCACTCAATGAATTATATGTCGCCTTGCCTTACCAGTCACGACGCGATTTCGCTTCCTTGCAAGCAGCACTTATAAATTAAATCAGCTATTAGTGAAAATAACAGGTAAAGGCGAGATATCTCATTAAAGGACAACATGCTTTTCTTTTCAATGTTGTAAAATCACAGACACGGCTTTTCAGTGTAAAACTGGAAGTCAAAAATGTTACTGAGCTAAAAGCACGCATTTTCCTCTACCTCTACCTCATCTAATAAAGTCCTATTTACCGGATAACATTACCAGAGACATTTTTAACTTGCCGTGTAGTTTCAAAATGAGGTCTCAGGAAGATTCTCCAAGGATTTATTACTTTTTTTTACTTTATTTTTTTTTATTCTATTACTTTGTAATTCAGTTGCTGCTCTATTATACATGAAACTATCTGCTAGAAAATGAAAAAGGTCTGTAGTACTTATCCGGTGTTGAGAACAATGAGTATAGGGTTAATCACTTGTTAAGGCAGCAATAAACCTGATAAACTTGCCACAGTTGGACACTTTAGTGCAAATACCACTCCACAGTACCGAGCGTAACACTAATATGTAATAAAGTAATGAATATGGCTTATAGGATATGTTTAATAAACTACCCTTTTTAAAATTCCTCTTAAATAATGTGAAATAGGGCAGACAGCATACTGACAAAACAGCACTCCTGGCCTCTCTCACAATTCTTCCAAGGACATGTAGCTCATCTTTGAGAGAGGTTATAATTCTCTAAATTAACAAACTTTGTTTGAAGCCCTGTCTAAGATATTTTAAAGGACAAGTGCAAATGACTGCTCAAAAGAGTAGATGCTTCACAGCATTTTGTTTTTGCTCCAGAAGCTATTTCAAACCATTTTGAACATGTAAGGCTTTGATTTTCTAAACTTCCCCTGCCCCCAAAAGGGTTGGAACTCCCTACTCCCGTTAACAAGGGAAAGAAAAAAGAAAATTGTTTTCTTACACACCGTGGTCAAGACTTTGTGCTGTTGGGATTTGGGGGAAAGGTTTAGAAAATTGGGCCCCAGAATACTGGGAGAAATGCACCCCCTCTGGAATAAAAAGCAGAAAACAAGACAATTAAGGTTGGGAAGACATGAAAGTAAAGAGTAACAGCCAGGAAGTAACAGCCAACTCTTGCTGTTAAAGAGTAACAGCAAAAAGCAAGAAAAAAAAAAAAAATAGGGTCCACAAATAAAAAGGAAGGGAAAAATCCCAGTGGGTGACTATAGTATTCAAGCGCAGAGGGAGGCCAAATATGTTAAACTTCAGGTTTAACAGGTAGTGCTGGCAATAAAATGGGCACCAGCCATCATTTTTACTTACTGGATAAGCACCTTCCCAGCATCTGCCATGTACAAAGCACTCATCAACGCGCTCCAAATGAGACAAGAACCATGCCCTAAAGAACGATGATCTGGTGGGAAGGAGGCACTGCCAGACATGTAAATATTCATATATATAAGTAAAAACCAGGGAAAATGTTGCCAGAAGAGCTAGGAGAAAACAGTGGTGAGAGCGCAACAGGAGAAAATAACTTGGCACATTTTGGCCATTTTCCGGCCGGGTGAGGGGTGGGCCCTATCTGGCTCATTGTGTACTTGTTGAGTGAATGGATAAAAGAGGCGGGAAATGGTTACCCGGCCTCAGAGAAAAGGCAACCGGTAAA
This sequence comes from Spilogale gracilis, assembly GCA_004023965.1. Classification (NCBI taxonomy): domain Eukaryota; kingdom Metazoa; phylum Chordata; class Mammalia; order Carnivora; family Mephitidae; genus Spilogale; species Spilogale gracilis. The sequence continues at coordinate 4,617 of PITA01027702.1, read as the reverse complement.
TAGAGGCACTACGGACCGCGGTGGTGCTAGGGAGGGCTGGCCAACCGTGAATAGGGGCAGACATGGCGAGGAGACGCCGGTTCCAGAAAGGCAGGTTCGGTAAAGGTGCAGCAAGTTGGAGACAAGAAACACTAGAAAACAGCACACAGCGCTAATGAGGGAAGAAGATGGGCTCGAGTGGTGTGGCGTGGCGAGAGAGCACGACAAACAGCTGCAGAGAAGACCCCGCAGCTCAGTGGGCCGGCCTCCAAGCCGGAGCGCCGGGGTCCTCCGGCTCCCGCCCCCGCCCCGCCTTCAGCACTACCCCGTACGCTGGAGGAGGAAGTGCCTCCGGAGAAGGTCCCCAGGCCGCCCCGGCAGAGAGGGGTCGGCCTCAAGCGCCGATGGCCGTTTGGTGTCCGCACTCCTACAGGATCGAGCCTCAAGAGGTGTGCCACCACCTTCCGGACCCACACTTGGCGCTCGCCAGCCCAGGAGGGACCCTAGCCCCGCGCCCCAAGTGCCCGCCGCACTTCTTCGGCTTCCGAGCGGGTCGCGTTCCCTTGATGGCTTCCGGCTCCGGCCCGACGCGGCCTTCGGGCCCCCTAACGCCCCGCACCCAGTGCAGTCCCCAGCCCAGCCGCAGGAGGTGTGAGTGCGCGGTGCCCTCCACACCCGCCTCCCACAGGCCAGGCCCCGCCGGCTCGCACCGCGCGGGGGGCGGGCTCGGCCCAGGCGGGCCAGCTGGGCGGGAGGAGGCAGGCACCGCGGCCAAGACTCCCCGGGCCGGTCGCAACTGGGGACCGGAGGAAACGAAGTTGAACCTGGTCCCTCCACAACTCCTGCCCGCGGCATCCCCTCCTACTGCACCAGCCAGCCCTGGCCGCCGGCGCGCTCGCGTCTTTGCTTTCCCGTTGATGAGAAGGGGGTAGGGAAGACAGGTCGTGACGGCGCAGGGCACGCGCACTCGCGCACGCGGCGGCGGGCGGGATCCCTTGGCGCAGGAGAGCCCCTCAAGCCCGACCCTCCCATCCAGCACCCCGGAGGCTGCAGGCCACTGCCCGGCTCTGGGGTGCGTTGAGAGTGCACTTCACTGATCGCCAGACCCGGGCTTAAGGAGAGGACCGGAAGGTCTGCCCCAGCAGCTCGGTCTACAAGGAAGAAGCGAGATGAGCACACCCTCCCTGTTAAATATTGCAAGGTGACACAGGATCGCCTCCCACACAGGGATTTTCAAAAGGACTGGCGGAGGGAACACACTAAACAAGCAAGCCTCTTTCCCTATTAGAAGTTTGCCTCGGGAAGAGGCCCCAAGGACTCTGCCGACCGAGGGGTTTTGAATCTGTGTCTCAACTCCAAACAACAGCTTTCTACTGAATTAGAACGGAGTGTGTCCAAAAGGCGTTCCCATAAAACAGAAACTTAATAATGGCGTGGCTCCACTCGCTCGGGTTCATTCATTTTTATTACTGTTTTCATTGTCCCCTCCCCCCCTCCCGCCCCCGCCTCTTAATGAAACCGGAAAGGGATCCGCGTGGGGAAAGGGGTCCAGGAAAGGAGAAATCCGGCCCGGGAGGTGCAGAGTAAGGCAGTGAAGTAGGAGGGCTGCAAGGAGAAAAGAAGGACACGAGAGATGGGGAGAGGGCGAGGGCCAGAGAGCGCAAAGGGGAGAGGGTTAAACGGAGCAGAAGCCTGGGTCCTTCCTCCACTGTCTTTCACACTCAGCTTGCGGGAAGCCAAGCGAGAAACCCCAGATCTAGACGAAAATCAGAAGGTAGCTCAAGTGAGGAATCTGGACTGTGGCATCTCTCCCACCTTCCGTGTCGCGCAGACATCAACTCTATATACTCATGTATGTTCTATGTTATATAATCTATGTTAAAGATGTATGTGTAGCCACGGTTCACACAGGGGCACTCAGAGACCCACGCGCTTCATGCAGCCCCAGTGATTCCTGCACCCGGGAGACCCGGGAACTCATCGACCAGCTTCTCTGCTGCCCGCGATTCATCGCTCCATTCACGCCCCAGACAGAAAACACCGACATTAAGGCGCACCGGGAAGACGCGCAGGGCTCCCGGGAAGAGTATCCGCGCGAAAGCATCACCTACCAGTTTTCCTGCATCCACTGGATGGCTTCATTCTCGTTGAACTGCTTTTCGAATTCATATTCTTGTAAAGTCAACACTGACATGTTCATTGGGGCTGATCTTCGGAGACGCTACGTGTTCTCTACACAAAATAAAATAATCTGTAAAGCTCTTGATTTCGAGTGCTCTCCCGTCTGTTTTCCCCACCCACCCCCCTAGGTCTTCCCCTCGTCGCTGGATCTCCGGAGGCCGGCCTCTCCCAGCCTCTCTTAGCTACATCCAGGGTAGAGCATTGCCTGCGCCGCGGTTCTCAGCTCCTAGCTCCGGGGCTCTCCTCCTCCCGGCGTCCGCATCCACCGTCGGAGGAAATGAATGCCTTGCGGTCTTAGTGCCCGCACGTTTGTCCATCATCCTTTTTACTTGTCTACAGGGAAATCTCCTCCCCCTCGTGCGATCGGAAAATTAACCCTTTGCGAGAGAGAGCAAGACCTCTCGCCCTGGGCAGTTTTGCTGACGCGAAGGGGACTAGGGGAGTGGAGGAAGGGCGCCGAGAAGGAGGGAGTGGCCTCGAGGTCATTCACAATTCCCAATCCCAACCTCGTGGGCTGCTTAGCCTTGCGTTCGAATGTGGTTTCGGCTTGCCGGGAGCAGCCGGTAGCGCACGGACCTGAGAGCTTGGCTAGTGGGCGATAAAGAAACAGTAAAACCTGAGAGCTCTTTCGCCAGGAGAACTACAGGCTTGATCGCATGTGAGAGGAATGCGCTTTCCACCTCCTTGCCCCCACCGTACTCTCGGGGTCCCCCATCCCAGATTTGACTACCGCAAACCTGGGGCCCAGCAGCTCCCCGAGCTCCCCAGTCACTCGCTCCTCAACCACTGTGGGGGATGAATGAGGTGGAAAGTGGAGAGCGACCAGTAGCCAGAAGAGGGAGAAAGGCTAGGTGGAGGGTTTGGGTACGGGGAGAGGTAGAGTTAATGAACTGAGACAAAGGGGGGGGGGGTTAGCAGATAGGAGAACTGGACCAACTGGTCCAATGCAAAAACTTTTATTTATATGAGCGAGAAATTTCGTTTTATATATTTCACGGGTAGGTGGAAAAGAATTGTGTTGAAGAGAAGGCTAAATGTAATGTTGACCCTCACTGAACCCCCAGTCTCATAGCAGCATCCTAAACTCAGATTCTGTTTACACCATCTTTATTCTCAGAAAGAAAAGGATTTTGTACTTTTGCAGTCCTTCCACTCATTACCTACAGGTTTGGAAAAATAAGGTATAGGAAACATGGGGTATACAATAATTAATCTATGGATGTAATTGACAGCTTAAAATATAATCAAGAACCTATGCTTTAAAAAGTTAGATGGACATTAGGACCAAGAAGAAAATTCCCTTCCTTCCTCTCATGCTCTTTTCCCCACATTACCTGTAGTCCCAGTAGAGGGTATTTTTGTTCAAAGTTAGGTTGCCTGGAACCACTGAAAAGTGGGAACTAGGAGAAATATCTGTAAAGGAGGAAGATATAATAAGAAATTAAAGAAAAGTTTTTTAAAAGCCAGTACAATATTACTTAAATCAAAGGGATAGATTGGTTGATGATTAACAAGTAACTTTTAAGGTGATCCTCCCAAAGATTTCATGTAGAGACTTTCCTTATCTCTCCATTTAAGGGTTGTCATTCTAGATACTTCTGCAGTACAACTCAGAATGAACTTAAAAAAAACCCCAGGCTTGAAAGCTTGGTGATATTGACCTCAAGGATGGGTGTGGTCTGATGAGAGAGAAAGATTCTCTAATAGTACCTGGGCCTGCGAGCAATCAATAAATATTTGTAAGATGAATGAATGATTGATTACTACTCATACATAACACTTATTCAGAAACAGATAGTTCGGGTGCCTGGATGGCTCAGTTGGTTAAGCAATTGCTTTTGACTCAGGTCCTGATCCTGGAGTCCCAGGATTGAGTCTCCCATTAGAATGCCTGCTCTGCAGGGGGTCTGCTTCTCCCTCTGACCTCTCCCCTCTCCTGTTCTCTCTCATTCTCTCTCTCTCTCAAATAAATAAAGAATCATTAAAAACCTTTAAAAAACAGTTCGAGTAGACAAAAAAAGAATAAGCACTGGTATATAAAAATTTGAATGTTGAACTTAAGAATCTTGACCTGATAGCTATATAGATTTTTTTGCAAAAATCTGTATTAGTACAACACATAGTTAATATGCCTTTCTTCACCATTCATAGAACATTTTAAACTTTCACACTCTATTGAGATTCAGGAAATCTCCCCACAATAGAAAAGCAGAAATCATACAAATCATTCACTGACATGATGCAATAATGTTGAAATTAACAACAGAAGGATAGCCCAAAGCAAAACAATCTCACAAAACTACCTTTTAAAATTTTGAAAATAGATTTTCAAAAACATGAATTCAAGAGAATCACAAAATGTTTAGAAAGGAATAGTGGAGGCATTAGGTGTCTGTAGAGTTCAGTTAAAGGGATGTTCAGAGACAGGTTTATAAGAATAATTCCACTTTCTACAAT
>PITA01027701.1:0-20419 GCA_004023965.1 Spilogale gracilis | reverse complement strand
TATTATAAAACCATAGTAATCAAAACAGGGTGGTATTACCAATAAAATGGAGACACAGATCGGTGGAGTAGAATAGAGAGCCCAGAAATAAACCCATGCTTATATGATCAATTAATTTATGACAAAGGAGGCAATAATATACAATGAGGAAATGGAAGCCTCTTCCATAAATGATGTTGGGAAAACTGGAGAGCTACATGTAAAAGAATGAAACTGGACAACTATCTTACACTATACACAAACATTAATTCAAAATGAATTAAATACTTGCATGTAAGACCTGAAATCATAAAACTCCTGAGGAAAACATAAGAGGTCAGCTCCTTGGCATTGATCTTGGTGATGCTTTTTTGTATCTATCCCCAAAGCAAGAACAGCAAAAGCAAAAATAAACAAATGGGACTATATCAAATTGAAAAGCTTCTCCACATTGAAGGAAACAGTTAACAAAATGAAAAGGTAGTGTACTGAATGGGAGAAGATATTGCAAGTCATATATCTAATAAGGTACTAATATCTAAAATATGTAAAGAACTCATACAACTCAACAACAATAACAGTCCAATTAAAAAATGGGCAGAGGATTCAGATATTTTTCCAAAGAAAATGTTAGCCAACAGGTACAAGAAGAGATGCCCAACACCATTCATCATCAGGGAAATGCAAATCAAAACCACAATGAAATAAAGGAACCCTCATGTGCTACTGGGGGAAATGTAAGTTTATGTAGGCACTATGGAAGACAACATGTAAGTTCCTCAAGAAATTAAAAATAGAACAACTAGGGCGCCTGGTTGGCTCAGTGTGTTAAGGCCTCTGCCTTCAGCTCAGGTCGTGGTCTTGGGGTCCTGGGATCGAGGCCCACATCGGGCTCTCTGCTCAGCAGTGAGCTTGTTTCCTCCTCTCTCTCCGCCTGCCTCTCTGCCTACTTGTGATCTCTCTCTCTCTCTCTCTCTGTCAAATAAATAAATAATCTTAACTAAAAAAAATAGAACAACTACACAATACAGCAATTCCACTTCTGGGTACATATTCAAAGAAAATTAAAACACTAATTCAAAATGATATATGTACTCCTATGTTTATTGCAGCATTATTTACAATAGCCAAGGTAGGGAAACAACCCAAGTGTCCATCAATGAATAAATAAAGATGTGATACATAAACAGCTGTACACAATGGAATACTACTAGGACATGAAAAAGAATGAAATCTTGCCATTTGTGACAACGTGGATGAACCTACTATGCTAAGTGAAATAAGTTAGAAGAAAGACAAAAGCCATATGATATCACTTATATGTGGAATCTAAAAAACAAAACAAAACTCATGGATACAGAGAACAGATGGGTGTTTGCCAGAGGGGACAGGTTTGCTGGGTAAGTGAAATGGGTGAAGGGGATCAAGAGATACAGACTTCCAGTTATAAAATAGTCATGGGGATGTAATGTTGTAACCAATAACTATTGTAGTTCAAATTTGAAGTTTACTAAGAAAGCAAATCTAAAGTTCTTATCACAAGAAAAAAAAGAAATTTTATAATTTTGTATCATGACAGATGGAAAATAGACTTAATTGTGGTGATCATTTATCAATGTATAAAATGTCAAATCATTATGTGGTACATGTGAAACTAAAATAATATATGTCATCTGTATTTTAATGAAAAGTAAAACTTTGAAAATTTTCAATTGGCAGGTTCACATACTTAGAACTCAAAACTAGTTTAACAAGATATTAGAGAAATAGTGTAAATATTAGAATAAGGGCCTTAGAACCTATAAAATTGAGTATGTGAAGAATATCTGAAAGAAAAATAATCATGTTCCATCAAGTATTGGTTGCAGCATCTCAGAAAGGGAGAAAAATGGGCACCTGACTCCATGTAAGCACTGATCTTAAAGCAGGAAAGTGGTGGTTGAAGAGAGGAGCCACTTGAAGGTTTGAAATAACCCAAGGTAGGGTTTACAAAAAGAGAGCAGAGACTTCTATTTGCATTTCTTGTTGCATGAGTGCTTGCTGGGTGGTTAAGAGGTTCTGAAAATGTGCATTTAGCCATCTGTTGGGTGACAGCAATTTTTTTTAGCTTTTTATTCTTATTCTAAAAGAGATTTCTATTCAAATAGTTTATTCTCTCAACTATATTGATTTTGGCCACGAGTTTTTCTTGCAATCTAGCATAGATATTATTAGGAAAAACTATTTTTACTTTAAAGCTTTTAATAAATATGGTATAGTTTTCATTGTTTGTAAACTATGTCTGTGTTTTTATGTTAAAATTGAGATACCTTAAAGATCTTATTTAAATTCAGTGATAAGTTGGTGGTTTTATTGTTAAAAAATCTTTTTGTCTGTCTCATTCAATATCATGGTTATTTCATTCAACAAATATTCACTCAGCTCCTACTCTTTGCCTGCTGCAAGGGCACAGGCAAGAACCAGACTGGGAAAGAGTTCCTGTTCACACTTTACTTGAAGAGACAGTAAACTTTGGGTACAGTGGTATGTTACTGAGATAGGAATGTATGGAGGAAGAAATATGTATGTTATATATATTATATAATTGATAAACCCCTAGCTATACTGATTTCTAAAAGAGAGAGAGAACACAGATTACAAATATCAAGAATGAAAAAGAGGATGTCACAAACTTTAAAAGGATATTTAGGACATAATACTTTATGTTAGTAGAGTGTATGCCAGTACCTTTGAAGGCATGGATGAAATGGGACAATTTCTTGAAAAATGTAAATTAACAAAATTGATCACAAGAAGTTACAGGATATCTCAATAACTCACCATCTAGTAAATAAATGGAATTTATAATTAAGGACATTTGCACTGGAAAACTCTAGGCCTGTGTGGATTCACCAGTGAAATCTATCAAATACATAAGGAAGAAATAATACCAATCTCACAAAAACTTTTACCAAAAAAGAAGATGGCTCTTCCAAATACAATTTTATGAGGCCAACATAACCCTGATATTAAAAATATATAATGAATGACATTACAAATAAAGAACATTTTAGACTTTTATGTACAAAGTCACAAAAATACTAAATAAAACATTAGCAAATCAAATCTAGCCATATAAAAATGGATAATATGATCAAAGTTTTGTACTTGTGGTGAAATACTTGACAATCAATTGGTATGATTAACTATATTAGTAGCCCAAAAGTGAAAAAAGCCACATGATCATCTCAATAGATGCAGAGAAAATGAAGTTTAACACCAATTACTGATTTTAAAAAATTCTCAACAAATTAAAAATAGGAGAGAAATTCCTCAAATTGATAAAAGAGCACATATAAGAAACCTGTAACTAATACCACACTTAATACCAAAACCAGTTCACCAATATCAGGAACAAGGTAAGGATGTGTGCTCTAACCCCTTTAGTCAACACTGTGTTGGAGGTTTAGCCAGTGTGATAAGGCAAGAAAAATACGTGAAGATATAAACGTTAGAAAAACAAAGTAGAGATGCCTGGGTGGCTCAGTCAGTTAAGTGACTGCCTTTGGCTGAAGTCATAATCCCAGGGTCCTGAGATGGAGCCCTACATTATGCTCCCTGCTCAGCAAGGAAGTGTGCTTCTCCCCCTTTCCCTCCCCCTGCTCATGCTCTCTCACGTTCTGTCTTTCAAATAAATACATAAAATCTTTTAAAAAATAAAATTAAAAAAATAAAAAAGTAAAACTGTCTTTCTTTGCAGATGATATGCTCATATACCGAGAAAATCCTAAGGGACTGACAAAACTACTAGAACTAATCAGTGAACTTCGCAAAATAACAGTATACAAGGCCATTTTATAAAAATCAGTTGCATGAGGCATCTGTGTGTGGTACAGTAGGTTGAGCATCCACCTCTTGGTTTTGGTTTAGGTCATAATCTCAAGGTTGTGAGATTGCGCCCCACATTGGGCTCCATACTCAGTGCCAAGTCTGCTTGGGATTCTTTCTCTCCCTCCCTTTGCCCCTCCCCACCATAAACTTTCTCTGTCTCTCAAATACATAAGTCTTTTAAAAAATCAATTGCATGTACTGCGTTTAAAAATAAAATTTAAAAAAATTACAGGGACCTCAAAGACTAAACATTTGGGGATAAAATTAAACAAAAATGTAGGGGGTACCTGGGTGGCTCAGTTGGTTAGGCGACTGCCTTCGGCTCAGGTCATGATCCCTGAGACCCGGGATCGAGTCCCACATCGGGCCTCCTGCTCGGCAGGAAGCCAGCTGCTTCTCCCTCTTTCACTCCCCCTGCTTGTGTTCCCTCTCTGGCTGTGTTTCTCTCTGTCAAATAAATCAAATCTTAAAAAAAAAAATGTGAAAAAAGGGGCGCCTGGGTGGCTCACTGATTAAGCCTCTGCCTTCAGCTCAGGTCATGATCCCAGAGTCCCGGGATCGAGCCTAGCATCGGGCTGCCTGCCCGGTGGGAAGCCTGCTTCACCCTCTCTCACTCCCACTGCTTGTGTTCCCTCTCTGGCTGTGTTTTTCTCTGTCAAATAAATAAAGTATTTTTTAAAAATGTGAAAAAAAGATATGTGACATCTATAAAATATTGACAAGAGTAATTTAAAAAGAACTAAATAAATGAATCAATATACCATGTTCAGTCAGAACACTTAATATGGTTAAGATGTCAGTTTTCCACAAATTGAATTATAGATTCAACATAGTCCCCCCAAAAATCTCAGCAGGAATTTTTTTAAAAGGTTTTATTTATTTATTTGACACAGATCACAAGGAGGCAGAGGCAGGCAGAGAGAGAGGAGGAAGCAGGTTCCCTGCTGAGCAGAGAGCCCAAGGCGGGCCAGGATCCCAGGATCCTGAGATCATGACCTGAGCCGAAGGCAGAGGCTTTAATCCACTGAGCCACCCAGGTGCCCTCAGCAGGAATTTTTGCAGAAATTAATAAGTTAATATAATATGTGTGGAAATACTGGGGTGCCTGGGTGGCTCGGTTGTTAAGCATCTGCCTTCGGCTCAGATCATGATCTCAGGGTGCAGGGATGGAGCCCCACATTGGGCTCCCTACTGGGTGGGAAACCTGCTTCTCCCTCTCCTGCTTCCCCTGCTTTTGTTCCTGCTCTTGCTCTCTCTCTCTCTGTGTCAAATAAATAAATAAATAAAATCTTAAAATGTGTGGAAATACAAAATAGCTATAATAGCAAAACAATTTCAAAAAATAAGAATGAAATTGGAGGACTTAACTGTACTTGAATTTGGGACTTACTATAAAGTGAAAGTAATTTGAACAGTATGATCCTGACACTATAGGATAGACAGGTTTATGCAACAGAATAAAGAGCCCTCAAATTGACCCACACAAAAATGGTTCAACTAAGGCACCAAAGAAATTCAGTGTAGTCTTTTCAACTAATAATCTTAGAAAGACTACCCAAATGGAAAGAACAACAACGAAAACCCTATACCCTTACCTTGTTCCATACACAAAAATTAATTCAAAATGAATCAGATACAAATGTAATAGCTAAAATTTAGAAAGCCTCTCGAAGAAAATAGAAGAAAATATCTTTGTTACCTTAGAGTAAGAAAGATTTTTCAGATAAGAACCAGAAAACACTGATGTAAAAGAAAAAACAAATTAATAAATTAGACCTAATCAAAATTGAGCATATTTGCTTGTCAAAAGATACAAGAAAATAGATGAATAATTAAGTAAATTTCCTCTTCTGTCACTTTCCATCTTGGGAGATCCAAACATTAGATTCATTTTGTGCCTACTTTGTACCATCCGCTTTACTGAATGCAGAGAATATACTACTGAACAAGAAGGATATGGTCCTCATGGAATATTCAATTTGGTGGGAGAATAGTCAAATTAATAAATAATATGAAATGACAACTGCAAGGATAATGAAAGCAGAGGACTCATATTACATTTTTCATTTTACAAATGTAGAAACCTGGCAGTGGTTAATGACTTGCTAAGTTGCAAAGCCCTTCTAAGCTCATATTTGCTGATCCTATTCTCCAGTCTCCCCTTATTTTCCCTGTTGTTTTAAACAAAAAAGAGTGGAATTTAAAACTTGAGCTTAGTGACTAGGATCAAGTAGTAAATGGTATTCATGTTTTTAGTTTACTACAAAGAGAAATAGAATTATAGCTATTTAAAGAAATTCATTTTAATGTTGCTGTCTTAACAGTCTTGTTTTAAAATTAGTTTTTCAGACTCTGATACCAACACTGAAGTTAGACAAGTTTCTCTAATTATATTCTGTTGTAATGTAATGCCCAGTGAGTTGGAAAGGAGAGCTCTGCTCAGGCAGCCCCTCTAATCTTTGCTAAGTATTTTTGGTGTATCCTTTTTAAAAAGTTGGCAAAGTTGACAGGAAGGCGCTGGGGAGTAGAAATAGAGAAAAATATAGGACTTGGAGCTTATCACTTGAGAAAGAAGTCTTTACTATTTAAATATGTGATGGGAAATTAATGCTTTTTTAAAAAAGATTTTATTTATTTATTTGAGAGAGAAAGGTCGGAGGGAGAAGCAGACTCCCCATGGAGCTGGGAGCCTGATGTGGGACTCAGTCCTGGGATTCCAGGATCATGACCTGAGCTGAAGGCAGTTTCCCAACTGAGTCACCCAGGCACCTGGGAAATGAATCCTTTTGTCCTTCTTCTCACCCTTTGACTTGTGACACAAAACATTGATTATGTCTTATGTTCTCACGGTGTTTTACACTCTTTAAAGTCATTTCATATATAGTACCTCTTGTAATATCCTCGACAGTCTTATTATTTTAGTTTAATCATGAGACAACCATGGCAAAAGTTTAAATGGTTCTCTCCAGATGATGTAATAAATGACTTTGAATCCTTTCTTTCTGATCTTCCTCCCTGCCTTTATCTCATCTGCCATGAGTTTATAGATTTTCATGTTGGTATCTTTCATTCAGACTCATTCTTGTGTTGGTCTCCTGTTTACTCACATTAAACTAGTGCTACTCATCTTGTTTCTCAATGACTTCCAGGCCCATCATCATTGCCTCCCCTTGCCCCAAAAGTGCCTATTGATTCCCATTTTCTCCATTCTTAGTGGTACCAGTACCCAATAAAAATATTTGCATGGGAATGGAGGCTCAGTAAGCACTCAAATCAATAGAAAATGAAAGAACAAGCAAATCATTGTACAAATACTCTCAAATGATTTTCTTTTATCACCTTACATTCTGTATATCATCTATTACTGCATCCGATTTGTTTTCTCCACTGTGTTATTTTCTTCCCCAGTAATTACTGTGGTATCCTCACTGCTTTCTTTTTGTTTGCATTTCCTCCTCATTTAAGTCTGTTTTTTCACAGAATTGGAATTTGGTATTTGGAAATTAGAAATTGGAAAATTGGTATTTCCATCTAAAATAATCCTAGGTTCGACATGACTTTTTTTTTATATTATAGAAGCAATATCTGCAGGATATTTTTAAGTGCTGATAAAAAGAAAGAAGAAACTGGGGTGCCTGGGTGGCTCAGTTAAGTTTCTGCCTTCGGCTCAGATCATGATCTCAGGGTCCTGGGCATTGGGCTTCCTGCTCCGTGGAGAGTCTGCTTCTCCCTCTCCCTCTCCTGCCACTTGTATGCTTGATTGCTCTCTCTCTATCACTCTCTCTCACATATAAACAAAATGAAGAAAGGAGGAATTAATAATCACCTAAAATTATTATCTTTCACAGGTAACCAGCATTCATTCACCTTGCTGTGTACATCCTTCCAGACCATAAGAGTGATACACATCACTTACAGGGAGATCACTTATCCGGCAAACTATTCTTGGTGACCTGCCTTAAAACAAAACAAAACAAAACAAAAAAGTAGGCTAACAATGCTTGAGTAGCTGGAATAGACATAAAAATACAGCTCATACTGCTTAAGTCAAATCAGAAAACATTGACTTAGTGCTGTGGTATGCAAAACACGATGCTGGGCACTGGGGGCTCAAAAATAGCAGTTATTTCTTACTTTCTATGAGTTTTCAGTCAGTCCAGTGAGAAACACATCCCCATTACCTTATTCACTCTTACTTAACATGGTCCCCACAAGTGTGTGTGGTTTCTTGGACTGCAGCAAATTAAAAGTTTGGAATTAGCAGGAAGAAAGTTCATCTCCCTACTAATAATCAGTGTCCGAAGAGCAGCAAGCATGAACTGATGTGGATGGAAGATATGGAATCTATATTTAAACGACTGTGCAAGTGTGCATATGAAATAAGAAATTTTAGCACTCTGGACCCATTAATGTGGTGGGAAGGAGCTCCTGAGCCATATCACTCTGTATCACTCTTTAATATTTACATGAGCTTAGACCATCAAGAAAAGTTTGTTTTGCTTAATAGAAAGACAAGAATGCAAGCAATACATTTTAGAGACATTTGCAACAAAAATTATGAAAGTTTATCAGTCAAGAGAGTAGGAACTTGTTTTATTAAAAACTGATTGATGTGGCATAGGTTAACTAACATTGATGGGATTATTATCTTTACCATGAGTACAATAATATGAAAGTACATTCCCAAATGATTTCATTCATTCCCCACAGTTGTCTAAGGGTTCTTGTCAGCAGAGCTACATATTGCTTTCCTGCCTTTCCTTTCCAGGTACAAATCTTAAAGGTCTATGAGACGATATTCTAACCTCAGTGTCCAAAATATGTTGGACATATAACATATAGGGTGTTTTTCATGGGGTCCCTATTGACTGAGGGCACTGGATTCCTTTCTTAGCTCTTACTCTCAAAGTCAGATTGCCTTATAGAAGAGTCCCACCCCTCATGTGCCATCTAACAGAAAGGATCCTGAACAAGTATGTTTTTCTCTCTCAGCCTTTGCTCTCTAAATGGGGATCCTGAGAGATCCCTGCCAAAGTCAGCTGGAAAAAATAATTATGTCCCTGCCTTGTGTTGGCTCATGCATTTTCCTTAGATAGTGAGAATAAACTTTTGCTGCTGTTTTCCAAAAACAAAATAGCCCAACCTAGCAGGCTGATGGCTGGGGGCAATCGGGAAGCAAGCCTGCTTTACTTGTCACCTGCTTTAGGCCAGGCACTTATTTGCCCATAGTCCCCACCTGAGGTGTTCCTGTCAAATAGAGGAAACAAACATATTTGCAGATATTTATAATAGAGCCTTCTGAGTTTTGTAGTAATGAGGTCGAAAGTGTTCTGAGAATACAGAAAAGGGAAAGTTAACTACTTACAGGAGTCCATGAATGCTTTGGAGTAAATGGTATCAGAACTAATTCTAAAAGCTAAAAAGGAGATTATAACATGAAGAATGAGGTGAACGGTACTCTAGGCAGAAAGCAAAGCAAAACAACAATGGGAAGCACATAGTGAGTGAGGAGACCAGGGGACAGGAAAGGGCCTGGTGAAGGACAGAGAGATGAGGTGGGAGAAGCAGGCATTAGCACTAGGATAGTACCAGCTTTGCTGACTTTGCTGGGGATACACTGTGCCCGTGCTATGCCATCATATAAAAGGCATTTCAATTTCATAGGGAGGGTTTTTGAGGGGGAAGGGAGGCAACTAAGTACTTTTTATCCTATGCATGTATGATGCATGATTTTTAATTTGTGTTCTTATAAATACAGAAATGACAAGCTGTGGAAAAATCATGGTAGCCCACCCATTCTGAAAAATGTGTAAATAAGTTTCTATGTTCAAGAATACTAACAGCAAACAAAAAAGACAAGTTTCTAGTGAATTTAATCTCATACCATCATGCTTCCCATAAAGCAAATTATGGGGCTATAATTAAAAAGCAAGCCACAATATTAACCACAATTAGAAACACAGTTCCATCTAATTCATGATTAAAAGGCAATTATGAATAAAGGAACAAAATCAGCAAAATCACAGTAAATTTGAGTAAAATCCCGGAAAGTTGCCATTGCCTATTAATGCAAAATAATCAAGAACAACTGATGGAAAACATAACAAACTTACCTAAATTCCTGTATTATGCTGATAATGTACCAAAAAAAGGCAAATATTTTATTGGGAGCAAGAAAAACTGAATTTTAAAAAGACACACATTTTGGGACACTTGGGTTGCTCAGTTGATTGAGTTTCTGACTTTGGCTTAGGTCATTATTGCAGAGACCTGGCATTGAACCCTGTGTCAAGCTCCCTTTTCAGCAGGGAGTCTGCTTCCTCCTCTCCCTCTACCCCTTCCCATCTCTAGCTCATTGCTCTTTCTTTCTCTCTCTCTCTCTCAAATAAAAGCCTAAAAAAATCATAAAATAAATATATTTCAGTGGACATTAAGGCTATATAACAAGCCCCCCAACTCTACAAAACTGTCATAAAAGTTTTAATCTTCATCATCAGACCTTAAAAATCCATCATCGTCAGGGCCAGGTAAACAGAACCTGAAAAACCCATTATCGTTACCAGAATCCCAGTGATACTCTTCATTACTAGAACTCACTGCAGTGTAGACCAAGTGGGCCTTGTGGGCAGAACACTGCTTTCCAGTCCTCTTGCCGTGTTCTTTTGCTATTAAGATGGAACTAAGTTTTAAATAATACATTCATCCCTTTTGAGCCACAGATTACAATCATAATACATTTAAAATTAGACTCTGAGTTAAATAACAAATTCTACCTCAGATAGGCTAGATTTATTGGTTGGGCATGCATGGCTGTGAAGAAGAGGACCTGTGTCTTTCCTAGGATGTTTTGTGTCGCTGGGCTTGCCGCTGAGGAGGGTGGGACGGGGGAGCAGACTGGTAACCATTAGCTGCCATCTCCTTTGGTGGTCCTCCTTCCGCCCAGAATGTGGTAGCCTAGACACAAGATATATTTAAGGCTAAGTCTGTGCATCTGGATAAGAAGTCCTTTTCTTTCGGGTTTTTCTTTATAAATGAGGTTATTTGCTTTAGATTTGTTCAGATTTGTAGTGGAATTGTATGGCAAGTGTGTTTGTGTCGTTTTTCCTTTGAGTTATATATTTAAGTTAGAACTATGTCATACTTAAACTTAGTTCCCGCTTATTCCCTTAATGTTATTCCATGTACCCTTAACTAGATTTTTAGCTGCTTGATGTTATCTTTATGATTTTTTTTCTCCTTTTTAAAAAAAAATTGGGTGTTTTTCTAATTGTTAAATATCTTTTTTTTTTTTTTTTTTTTAAAGTAAGCTCTATACCCAGTGGATCTTGGACTCATGACCATGAAACCACAAGTAGCATGCTCTACTGACTGAGCCAGCCAGGTGCCCCTGTCTTTATTATTTTAATCCCCCAGTATGGGATGGAACAGCAGTGATTGCTTATTTCATTATTTGTGTTAAGGATTATGGCACAGTGGAAGATTCAGAGGCCTGAGTCTTATTTTTTATCTAGCTCTTAACAGTGCAATCATGAGTAAATTCCTTTAGTGCTTGTTCCTTTATTTATCTATAAAACAGAAGTAGACTATGTCTCTTTTTCTTTTTTATCTTTTTTTTAGCTTAAAAAATTTTCAAAGGGTAATTATAAATTCACCCACAGTTGTAAGAAATAACATAGAGATATCCTGTGTAACCTTCATCTAGTTTCCTCCAAGGGTAACATCTTGCTTAACTACAAGACAGTATCCCACCCAGGAAACTGATATTGATACAGTCCACCAACCTGATTGACATTTCATCAGTTTTAATGTACCTGATGTGTGCATACTATGTTATCACATGTGTGATAGATTCATGTGACCCAGACCAGTGAAGGCAGGGAACAGTCTCAACACAAGAATCCCTCCTGTTGCCCTTTTATAGCCATAACTACCTCTTTCCCATCCCTACATCTCTAACCCCTAGAAACTACTAATCTGTTTCCACATCTATAATTTTGTCCCTCAAAAATGTTATATAAATGGAATCATACAGTGTTAACCTTTTGAGATCGGATCTTTTCAGTACAACATAGTTCCCTGGAGTTCCACCCAAGTGTTGGAAAAAGTAATTGAGAGGACATGACTGCCAGCCGACCTGAGAGCAGGACCCAGGCAGTCAGAGGCTCCTCACTCTCCCTTGCTCTTGGAATGTGAATATACGTTCTGTTCATCATTCCCACACGAGGAGCTGTTTTAAGGATGTTGGCTTGAGAGAAGAAGGTGTTATTGAGACCATCTGAATGGTGTATGTAACTGAGCCCAGTTAAGGCCTCGATATAAACTTTTAAGATTATGGTGGGCAGGTGTGGAGGTCTACTTGTCTTGTGTCTGCCCAAGACAAGCCTGCAGTGTAAGTTCCCTTGCTTATTAAACCCACCCCCTACCTACCTGCAACCAACTGCCTCTTTCTTCAGTCTTTCTTTGTCCTCATATATGGCAGCCAGTTTCAAATTTCACCTGGGAAATTCCTGAGGTTTTGAACTGACACCAAGTTCTTGCATGGATCAATAGTTTATTCCTTTTTATTGCTGAGAAGTATTCCGTAGTATGGATGTAAGTGAAGGATATTTGGGTTGTTTCAGCTTTGGGCTGTTATGAAAAATAACTATGGACATGCATGTAAGTTTTTATTTCTCTTGGATAAATGCCATTGGGTACAATTGCTGGATCAATTATGGTTAAGTGCATGTTCAGTTTTATAAGAAACTACCATAGTTTTTTCATAGTGACTGTGTCATTTTACATTCACACCAGCAATGTATTTTGAATTACTTTTTATAGAACATCTGAGGTGTAGGTTGAGGTTCATGTGTTTGCTTATGGATGACCAATGCTTCAGTACCATTTGTTTAAAAAAAAATTATCTTTCCTCCATTCATTGCTTTTCCACCTTTGACAGAAATCAGTTGGACATATTTATATAGGTCCATGTTTGGGCTCTCTGCTCTGCTCCATTGGTCTCTGTTTCTCTCCCTCTGCCAGTATCACACTGAGTACAGTAGCTACACAGCAAGCCTTTGTATTGGGTAGAGTGACTCGCCTTACTTTATTCCGTCTTTGTCAAAAATGTTTTGGGGTGCCTGGTTGGCTCAGTCAATTAAACACCCAACTCTTGATTTCAGCTCAGGTCATGATCCTCAGGGTCATGGGATCAAGGCCCAAGGCAACTCTGAGCTCAGCTGGGAGTCTGCTGGAGCTTCCCTCTCTCACAGCCCCTCCCCCTACTCGTTTGAACCAGCGTGCCCACTCGCACATGCACACTCTCTCTCAAATAAATATTTTTTAAAAAAATGTTGTAGTTGTTCCAGGTGTCCTGTGCCTTTCCATAGACATTTTAGAACGAACAAGCCTTGCTAGGACTGATAAACCTGGAGATCAATTCGGAGCAAACTGACATTTTCACTATATTGAATCTTCCAACCCATTGCCATGTATGTCTCTCCAATTTATTTAAGTCTTCCTTCGTTTCTTCAGCAGCACTTTCATATTTTCAGGAAACAGATCCCATGTGTTTCTGCTGGATTTATACCTAAGTATTTTATTTTATTTAGAGTGATTGTAATTGTGTTTTGTTTTATTTTTTGTAATTATGTTTAAATTTCAATGTCCATGTGTTTGTTGTAAGTATACAGAAGTTGTTTTTTGTTTTATTAATCTTATATCCTGTGATCTTGCAGAGCTAGGTATCTTTTGAAGTCCTTTTAGCTCTGAAATTCTTTTTTTTTTTTTAAGATTTTATTTATTTATTTGACACAGAGAGAGATCATAAGTAGGCAGAGAGGCAGGCAGAGAGCGGAGGAAGCAGGCTCCCTGCCGAGCAGAGAGCCCGATGTGGGCCTTGATCCCAGGACCCTGAGATCATGACCTGAGCCGAAGGCAGAGGCTTAACCCACTGAGCCACCCAGGCGCCCTAGGTCTGAAATCTAAAAGAGTATTGACCAATTATTCCTTATCTCCAGTGAAGATTGAATGAGTAGAAGCCAGGTTAAGTTTTCCAGGAACGGAAACCAGGTTAAGTTCAACCAAAAGAACTTATTATTGAAAAACATGACTATTGTCAATAGACTACCTAGAAAATACCTCCTTCTTTGAAAGCTCTGACAATGCTATAATTAGCTTTTTGTGGAAGACATACTGCTTGACTTTAGATAATCTATTTAGTCCCCCAGTAAACCCCAAAGATCTCTTGATTCATTTTAAAAATGTGCCAGTAACGGTATTCTCAAAGTAGAGGATTTAAGATGTGTCTGTATTTAGTCTCTGTGTTTTAAAAGCTGAGTACTCAATAAATTGGAATGCCTTTTAGTATCTATCCTCTAAGATAAAATATCAATTGATTTTAAAGTGTCTGCTTAGGAAATGAATAGTTGCGGCTAGAAACTATGTGTGAGTTTCACTCAAGAGCAACTGCTTAAAAACACCACTGAAGAGCATGCGAGTCATGAGTCAATGAATTGAACAGATCAGTAGTATGTGTATGGCCCTGGATTACCTATATAGGGATGCAGATCTTGGCAGAACCAAAAAGCTGATTTAGTCATGCATGATTCATGAGCAGCATTTCCTGATAATACTAAGAGGATAAGGTAGCTTCGTGGTCCATCCTTCAAAATCTTGAACATACAACACAACATGCCGCAGTAAAGAAAGCAAAGAGACATGCTTTATTTTATTTATTTAGTATCGCAAGGCATGAATAGTGCCACATAGTTTTTAAAAGTACAGCAGAGGGTAGTAGCTTGCCCATTTTTCTTCAGCAATTTTTGTTAAAATCTTCTGAAATTAAAGCACATATTTCCCTCCCCCAGGCAAGGATGAACATGGTAAGTTAGGAATATCAGATACTGGGGTTTTAATATGGAGATTCATATGTCATTTAGGGCATTAACCACTGAGTAAAATGGCCCCAAGTTGCCATACCTTTTCAGGGTTTTTTTGTGTTTTTCCTGTTTTGGGATATTCGAGTGTGCCTCTCCTGCTTTGAAATCCTACTCTATAAGGAAGTCTGAATTCATGGTTCTGAGGCAAGTTCCTTACCATTAATTATGCTAATAATAAATCCCAAATCTTTAAGACATTTCTTTCATCAGTGCTGAAAGACCTTCTAAATTCTCAGAAATATTTGTAGACGTTTAGATGTGTGGAGTATCCCATCCCTAAAAGAGGAAGGCAGAGTATTGGAGCATACTAGCTCTTTTATGTTCTGATATAAACCAGGCGATTAGTGTGAGAAAGGTAAATAGCACAAGTCACACAGCACCACTTTCAATCAAATGCTTGAACTTCCTAAATGTAGCCAAGACTCTTCTTATCAGCCCGGTCAGCCTCCGGTGTGAGGAAATTAAAGTGCAAGTGCAGGAAACGTTCTACATTAGATTTGGCATTGAACAGGACCCTACTGATGACTGTGTTTGCATGGAGCTCTGTGGGATCAGAATCACTGTAAAAGTGAGGAAGGGTGTGGCATAGGTGCTATAGGGCTATATATTACTGAAAACTATAACATCTTATGTATATTAGTCTTTTGGTGTTCTTGAGAGGCTAAGTCTTTATGGAGGGGAGCATAAATAGGTAATAAGAAAATTGACTAGAATAGGTCCTCTGCAACTTCCATTCATATATCTTCATGGTTAAGTACCTCAAGGGCTCCAGGTTTTTTGGAAATCAAAGTCAAGAAGTATTCCATGTTCAGAAACTTTTTTTTTTTTTAACCAAGGAGCCTTGATCATCTCCACATAAAGTTGTAATAGCATATTTAGTTTAGAGGTAGATTTTTAAAATTCAAAAATTCCGAGAAGAAGTAAAATGAGAAAAACAGCTTTTATTTTTCTGTGTTCAGATCTTTAAAAGGCTCATCGGATCCTGGCCTCCCAAAGTGGGATGGTGAATTGACTGCTCTGCTAGTTTCTGCTTGTCATTGTGCTAGGGAAGTGAGGAACACAGAAATCTTCTCTCCAGCTCCTTCTCCACCTCCCCTCCAGATCAAATGTGGCATCCGTTCCTACTGATCTTTCTTACTAAGTATTTCTCAAGTAAGTATCCTCACCTTTGCAGCAACTACCATGCGGGCATCTCTCCACTAGACTGATTGTTATCGATTCATAGTCGATCTCCCCATATATCAGGTTTCTTTCACCACTGTAGCAAATTACCACAAATTTAGTGGCATACAATAATACAAATATATTTTTCTTACTGTTTTGGAGGCCAGAGGTCCAAATGGGTCTCACTGGGCTCAAGTCAAGGGATGGGCAGTGTTGGTTTGTTCCTTCAGGAGGCTCTAATGGTCAATCCATTCTTCCACCTTTGCCAGCTTCCGGTGGCCGCTCTATTCCTTGTTTTGTAGGCCCTTTCTCTGTCTTCAAAGCACATGATTCTACTGTCTGCCTCCATCATTACATGCCCTTCTCCTCACTGTGAAGTCTCCCTTGTGATTTTATTTAGAGCCCACCTGAATAATTCAGGATAATGTCCCTATTGCAAGATCTTTAACTTAATCACATCCACAGTTACTTTTGTCATATAAGGTAGCATTCACAGGTTCCAGGGATTAGGATGTGGATGTCTTTGGGAGTCATTATTCAGTTTACCCCTCCCCTGCCACACAGTCTCTCTGCAGTTCACCTTGACGCTGTAGCCAAAGCAAATGGCATATCTAGTCTATAATCCCTTGTACCCCTCAGTTTAACCCCCATCCATGGATTCCATGGTCTTAGGATCAAGGCCACATGTTTTACTATTCCCTGTTTGCTAGGCTATCATGACAAAGTAACACAGACTCTTTTGCTTAAGCAACAAAAATTTATATTCTTTCAGCTCTGAAGGCTCAAAGTCCACAATCAAGGAAGGTACAGACAGCCTTGATTTCTTCTGAGGGCTCTCCTTGGCTTGCAGATGGCCACCTTCTTGCTGTGTCTGTACATGGTCATCTGTTGATCTGTGTGTTATCTATGTCCTAATCTCCTTATGAGGATAACGGTTATATTGGATTAGCGCCTACCCATATGACTTTATTGTACCTTAAGAACCTCTTTAAAGACCCTATGTCCAAATATAGTCATATTCTGAGGTGTTTGGGGTTAGGATCTCAACATGAGAATTTTGGAAGGATACAGTTCAGCTCATAATATGTGGTCTGGGCTCCTCTATCTCGGCTTCATCTCATACTCTGTACCATCTCTTACTCTGGTCTCTAGCTTTGGGGATTTGTGATTTTTTTCCCCAAGTTCTTAAACTTGCCATGCCTTCCTGTCACGACTGCCCTTCATTTAAATAGCTCCCCCTCATCAGACCACAATCCAGCCATCACTTCCTGATATGGACTGATGGAGGCAATTAGATTAAGGTGGAGTCATGGAGGCAGATGCCTGTGATGGAATCAGTGTCCCTATAAAGAGATGAGAGTCTGAGAGCTCTCCCTTTCTGCTCTGTACACCAGGAAACTGGTCCTCACCAGACACCAAATCTGCCATGCTTTGATCTTGGACTTCGTGGCCTCTAAAAGTGGGAGGAACAAACATTTGTTGTTTAAGCCACCTAGGCTATGTACTTTTGTTATAGCAGCCCAAACCAACAAAGACGCGTTCTCACAGTCACCTTCCCAGACTCTAATTTTCCCCTTCTCTGTGTTCATAGCTTTTCCACATACCTCCCTATCAGAGCATTTGCTATATTTGTAATATTATTTATGTTTGTGCAGTTCATTTATTTATGCCCCTCACTCCCATTAATCTGCAGGCTCCATGCATGTAGGCACCTTTATACCTCTTTAGTACACACACACACACACACACACACCATTGTCATCATTATCCCCTTTGCCTACATACAATACCCAGTAAAAATATTTATTGAATGAATGACTATTTTTCAAGAAAACACTGTTTTCAAAGGTCTACTAAAATATCTTTATTTCTTATTATTGCTGGGGAAAAGGAGACAGGTATATGTGTGGGTTGGAATAAATATTCAAGCTTTAGAATTTTTATCTTTTTATCTTTTATGCAACTTCTTTAATAAAGAGTTCCACGAGAATGATCTTTAAATAAAAAAACTAAGAGATATTTTAGTTAGGAATTAATCTATTAACATATACTTAAAACCTGTGTGTTATACAGACATACAGAAGGTGTTTACATAGTGTCTATCACTTGTGTGCTGTTTTCCTGGAAGAAAGTACATGTTTTGGCTATAAACAACTTATTTGCCTTTCGAAACTAGAGAATAAATTGTGGCTTATTCATATTTTACCTTCCTTTTACAGCATATCCATCAAGTAGCTAACACATGAGCAAAAAGTTTTAACCTAAAAAAACAAACCAAAACAACAACCAGAATATGCGACCTTTGACATTCCTGCGCACAAGTCTTTGCACCGCCTAAGGTCCTGGGAGAACCATGGCTTGGCTGCCTGCCAGGTTTCATTTCTTATACCAATGGTGTTGGGGCCACATGGTGTGTTTAGAAGGATATTAGTATATGGAGCCTGTAAACTATGACAAAATCTCTTCTACAAGGTCTACCTCTGAAAGTACTAAATTAAATAGCACCATTCTAGAATATGCAAATGAATACAAAGTTCCTACTTTGCCAAATTAATAAAATTTATATTGACATAAGGTTCCTGTTTTTTAAAAAACTAACAACAACAACAACAACAAAAACTCTATAAATTGAGTTAGTTCATAAGCCAAATATATCAGATGTATTGGTGGAAAGTAGTTTCTTCTACATGATTTGCAGTGATAAAGCACCACAGGGTACATTTAGCAACAGCTAACACAGGGTAGGGTTGTCTTTTGGCTCATTCCCTGAGTTGAAGATGAAAGCGCCCATCAGCAGGTGAGAAGGTAACCCTCTGTGTGGCCTGCCAGCCCGCCCTCCATCATGTAGGAGTGCACTCATTTAGGGAAGATGGCAGCTGTTGTTAAACAAGCTCTGGGACAAAAAGTAAAGCCAGGAATCATGCGCCAGTACTGAGCACTCACTCTTCCTGCTCATCTTCACTGTGGTTCCTCTTTCCTAGGCTTACGTGAGGCAGATTAGAGCTCAGCAAGTGGGGTGATATGAACAATATTTAGAGACACTGATGGCACGCCACTGGGGTCAGTCCAAGCACCAGCTTCGAAGCGAGTAAGATGGATTTCATGATCTCTTCCTGGTTTTATTTCTGCTTCTATTTTTCTTATGACCCACCTCCTACTCTAGGCTCCCAGAAGCGTTCCGTACCTCTGGCTGTCCCCAGTGACCCTTACTGTTCTCTTTGAGTAGAGCCCCATTGTCCTCCCCTGGGCCTCCTTTTCTGTGGGTTTGTAGTCCCTTGTACACATTAAACCTGTCTCAGATTGCTACAATCCTTTGTTTTTCGTTAACTATCACAATGGATATTAATGACTGTCACAAACTAATTCTCAATAAGATATTGATAGAGAGAATGGGCTTGAGTTCATTGCATGTTTACCATGGATCATTTTATTAGGTATTTCCATTTAATCCTTTCTACCCACCTGTTATCCCTCTTTAAAGAAGAGGGCCAGACCTTAAAGTGCAGAAAGAGCTAGATTTGATCCCAGTTTTATATAATTTCACAACAAATATAGACTTCTTTTCCCGGGATATATAGGGTTTAGCAGAGGTGCTGGATTCACGATATAACCCTATTGTTAGAATGTCTGGCATTATTCGTAGCCAACAGGATATAGATCTGGACTGGGGATCTTTCTAGGGCCTTCAAGTTGTGACACATATGTAGCTTCCTACTTAAATGGTGTTTTTAAAAGTTCAAAAGTTATAACTAAGAAAATAGTTTATTAGCAATCATTTTTATAGGGGATGTTACAGTTATAAAATCTTATTTGATTCTCTCAGTAATGCGTGGATCTTGGGGATTAAGAGTGGAAGAGGGTAATTTAGACTGGAAGGACTTGTAGTAGTCCAAGTGAAAAATGATGTTAGCCGTGGAAGAAGAGAGAGGTGCGTAGACTAAAAATATGTCTTGGTGGTAGCAGACAGAAGAGACTGCAAAGACCAAAAGTGTGGCAATCTAGAAATGTATGATAGTGTGACAGAGAGTACAGATTGGTTCATTCAGCACCTCTGCAGTCCCCTCCTGAGTTATGTTCCTGTCAGGGAGGGTGCGTGATCCGCCCCTCCCTCCCTGCCCAAGCCACCAGGAATTTTGGTGGAGGTACCTGTGAATGTGAGTGAAAGCCCATCTGGGCTTTCCCTGCCTAGAATCCGAAAAGCCACTTACCCTGTGGGTCAGGGCAATATGTCCTTGGTGTGCTTATCCAAGACATGGTTCCATTTAATCTTCCTTCTGGTAATCATATCTCTGTATCTCTTATCTGTATTTCTTGATCCCTGTGCCTCAATGGTCTCAACTTCTGTGAGTTTAAACAATCACTCTGTACCCTGCAGTAACAATACTAATCCTGTCCCTAGGGCGGGTGCAAAAGCAGTTAAAGATTTAACTGCACCACCCAACTTCCTCACTTGGGAATAATAAAAGACTGGGACCCTTGACAGTCGG
>PITA01027700.1:0-20531 GCA_004023965.1 Spilogale gracilis | reverse complement strand
TGAAAACTATATCCTCTGCCTGAAACTAACCCTTAAGAAAATCCTTAGAGGATTCTTTTTTAATCTGATTGAAGACAAAACCAGCTATGTTCCCCAAATCTGATTTCTAGTAAACAAGATGTCTAGCTTGAAGGGAAAGCTCTAACTTAAGCTCTTAAAGGCTGTCAAGAGGACAGACTGAATTTTAATTTGGGAAGATCAAGAAGGAAACCGGATCTAGGTTTCCCTGGGGCCCCACCAACCAGGACTTACAAATAGCTGTTCTTCAGCAACAAGTCCCAAAGGGCTGCTCCAAGTATTTCGCCCTTTGCCTGCTCCCAGCAGTGCCCGGACCGCCAGCTCCTCCTAGACTCCACCCTTAAGTCGCCGCCAAGAAGCCAGCAGGGTGTGAAGGTCAGAGCCAGAGGGCCTCAGTTTGAGTCCTGATTCTCCCAGCAGAAATCTGACCCAGGTCCTCAACCTTTCCGGAAACTCACTTTCTTCCCCTCTCCACTCAAGAAAACCCCACGTTAGCAGGAAGGCAGAGATTCTTGTCTCTGCCCCGCCCTATCAGCCCCTCCTGACACTTCCCCATCAGGAGCCTCAGCTGCTCCAGGCAAAACCAAGGGGCCCTTCACTCCCCTTTCCTTGCACTCACATCCCTCAGCAAGTGTCTTCAGCTCTACTTCCAAAACGAACCCCAACTTAATCAAATTCTCATTTTTCCACTGTTGCCACCTTTCTGCAAGCCACCATATCCCTCCCTAGGTACATCGGCTACCCCCTAACCTGGTTCCCGGCTTCCACTCCTGTCTTCTCCCATCAGCTCTCCAAACAATAATCTCAGTGATCCTCAAAAAGCGTAAATCAGGTATGCCTGGGTGGCTCAGTCATTAAGCGTCTTTAATTCCCCCCAAATCAGGCATATCACCTTGTACTCAATCACGGAGGTGAATTTAATTTCGCCTCCATACCTTTATGCTTTGTGGGTTTTTCTAAATACTTCAAAGAAAAATTAAACTTCTCTTGTCATTCCTTTCAATGCTTCCAGATGCATGCCAGTAAACATTGGTCATCTTCTACTAGTCTCAGAAAACAAAGAACTATGATGTATTTGAAGATAAACTTATCTTTTGAGGAAGTTTTTTGTATCTCAAAAAATGAAATTTGGAAATAATGGTAATAATGGTTAGGAAATTAAACTGAAAGCTACGGTAGCCCTTGAGCTATGTTAATATTATTAGAAATTAAAAAACAAAACAAAGCCAACCTCCCTGGCAAAAGTGCATAATGAAATCATTCACCCATTCCTTTCTTTTTTTTTTAAGATTTTATTTATTTATTTGAGGGAGAGAGTGAGCACAAGTGGGGAGAGGCAGAGGGAGAGGAAGAAACAAACTCCCTGCTGAGCAGGTTGCCTGACCCAAGGCTCAATCCCAGGACCTGAGATCAAGACCCAAGCTGAAGGCAGATGCCTAACCCACTGAGCCATCCATGCGCCCCACGTCCATTACTTTAACATGTAAAATTACCATTATCTTTCACATATTAATCTCCACAGTTTTTCCTTTTTTTCTCACCTTTATCTTCCAGTCTTTAACAAATATCTCCAAATAAAAAAATCTGTTTTGTGGTAGGGGGGGAAAAAATCAGCCTGTTTAACCACAATATAATAAAACACAGCAAATGCACCTTAACTTGTTCGGTATAATCTCTCAAGTGTAAATGTTAGCCAGGCCTCCTCAAAATAGAATTCTTCTTAGAAACACAAATAATTAACAGCAAATTCTTAACACTTCTGCCAGCTTCCATTTAACTTTATATTAAAACCCAGCTTTGGGGCGCCTGGGTGGCTCAGAAGGTTAAGCCTCTGCCTTCATCTCAGGTCATGATCTCGGAGTCCTGGGATAGATCCCTGCATCAGGCTCTCTGCTCCGTGGGGAGTCCGCTTCCCACTCTCTCTCTGCCTGCCTTTCTGCCTACCTGTGATCTCTCTCTCTATATCAAATAAATAAATAAAATCTTTAAACACACACACACACACACACACACACACACACAGCTTTAACTTCCAATAGCTGTAGACAACCGCATCCACTTTAGCTTACAGAATGAAAATAAATTAGGCAAAGCACTCAGCCACTACCCTTGAGACCATAACTAAGTCTAAATAGCTGAGCGGATAAATACACATTGCTTGGCAAATAATATGTTATTTATATCATTTCCTGAAGAAAATATTATTGAGACTAAAGTTTACCTCAGTTAAAAAAAAAATGAGGTGACCATCTAATGATAGTAGCTATGTATAAGCATTTTCTCAGAAAAACTTAATGTCTGCTATATTCTTATTTCAGAGATCTTTCAGAGATCTTTCATTTCTACCCCACATATCCTCATCCCAACTATGTGAGTTGATACTATTTTGATACACAGAGGAAAGGTTGGATTTCTGGAAGAGACTGCACTGAAGTGGGTAAAAGCCTGAGCACCAATTGTGATTCACGAAGCAGAATGAATGAACTGACAAGCCACCCAACTAACCACTCTGGGCCTCAATTTACTCATCTGAAAAAGATGGAAGAGCCATTAAAATAGACACACAAATCAATGGAACAGAATACAGTCCAGAAATAAATCCACACATACATGGTCAGTTAATTTATGACAAAGGAGCCAAAATATGCAACGGGGAGGGACAGAGTCCCTTCAATAATTGTTGTTGAGAAAACCTGACAGCCACGTGCAAAAGAATGAAACTGGACCACTATCTTTTATCATACACAAAAATGAACTCAAAATGGATTAAAGACCTGAATGTAGGATCTAAACTACAGAACTTCTAGAAAAGAAACACAGGGGGTAAGCTCATTGACATAGGTCTTGGCAATGAATTTTTGAATCTGACACCAACAGCAAAAGCAACAAAAGCAAAAATAAGCAAGTGGGACTACATCACACTAAAAAGATTCTGCACAGCAAAAGAAACCATCAACAAAATTAAAAGGTGGGGCAACTGGGTGCCTCAGTCATTTGAGCATGTGACTTAATTTTGGCTCAGGTCATAATATTGGGGTCCTGATATCAGGCTCCACACTGGGCTCGGCACTCAGTGGGGGAGTCTGCTGGAGATCCCCTCCCCTACCTCCCATCCCTGGGCTCACACACTCTCTTTCAAATAAATCAGTCTTTTTTAAAAAATGAAAAGGCTACCTACTGAATGGGAAAAATACTTGCAAGTTTTGTTTAAGAAGAATTTTTAAGATAGTCAGAGTTAGATTCTGCAGCCTTCCACAAAGTGTGTTTTTAAAAACACAGGAAAGGTACAGGACAAATAGTATATTGCTTTATTATTAAGAGTTGAGACGGGTGCCTGGGTGGATCAGTTGGTTAAGCGACTGCCTTCGGCTCAGGTCATGATTCAGGAGTCCTGGAATCAAGCCCTGCCATCTGGCTCCCTGCTCCGCGGGAGGCCTGCTTCTCCCTCTCTCACTCCCCCTGCTTGTGTTCCCTCTCTAGCTGTGTTTCTCTCTGTCAAACAAATAAAGAAAATCTTAGGAAAAAAAAAAAAGAGTTGAGAAAGGAGCTACCTATTGAAAATCTACAGAGCAGCACTTCAGCTGTGTTTCATGGTTTAATTCGAAAGTAAACCCCAGGAGGTAGCTGTCTTCCTTCCCCTCCCACTAATGAGACTCCTAGTGTTAAGTAACTTGCAGGGCCCAAGTCACAGGGTCCCAGTTCACACCTCGGTCGATCTGACTTCAAAATCACCAGACCACAGTGCCTTTAATAATTATATTTTTTTAACCCTGGCTTTCAAAGAACTTTTCCTAAGTGTGAGTATGCAGATTTAGAGTTACTTATCTATGTAGTAGTTGACACATCACTTACATACCAGAGCCAGGATTTCTCAATATTACATTTTTGTACATTAAATTTACTAAATCTACTAAATCTATTCTATAAAACCTTTGCATTCTCCTTAAAGGGAATATCACTGGAGAAGAATATAATGATGATGAAAATTTTTCTCATAAAATCTTTGCTGGAAAACTCTTCAAATGTTACGTCTTTTCTGTAAGAAACTTCTAAAAGAAATTTGAGATGGGTGAGCCTGTAAGACGAGTCAAGAAGCAAATAATGTAGGGAGACTTGAGGGCTGAGTGTAAACAGTGTTGACAAGCCAGTATTGGCACAGTCTCAGACATCTAAATTTCATATGCGGTGTTACCTCAGAATGTAGGACATTGGCCAGTAAGAGCCCTAATCTAGAACCCTCATCTGTAACTGAAAGCACAATAGCAATAGGTTGAAACTCAATCCCTTCTGAGCTTTAATAACTGGGGACCAGTGCACGCACTCTGGAAAAATCCCATAGGAAAGGACTAGGGCAGATAACCTAAATGCAGACTTTTCAGACTCTACTCAATGGAAATATTGCATTCCATTCAGAATGAGGAGGTGCCTTATCTAACCCTGTGTCCTCTCTCCCCTTCTCCCAAAATCATTTATGGAGTACTTCTTCGAAAGTACTGTTCCTTATTAGATTACCATACTTGCTGTAAATCTTGAGCACTAAACTCTGTCCGACATCCTCGGTGCACAGCTCCTACGGAACGTCACATACCCTTCTCTCAGGATATTAAAATTCAACTACTGCCAACTTACAATTCACCTTTTTCTTCTAAGCATTTCAAAGTGCTACACAGCATTCATTTCATCTATCTTGCAACATTTCCATATGGTATAGAAGAAATAACTAAGATAACTGCCCTCTTTTCTGCCGCATAAAGACGGGAGAAGAGAATACATACTCCCTTGTGCCACCCACACTCTGAGACGTGCCTTCAGCTGCATACTTTAGGACAGTTGTACAATCAAATATACTCCTTCTAGTCTTTGAATCTTACCTCTTCATCCCATTCCTTCTTCCCAGACAATCCAGTCTATTAATAGTTATGGAAAAGCAAAATAAAAAATTCAACCAAACTAGTCTAATTTGCGATGGCTTATGGTTTGGAGAATGTGAAGGCTCTCGCCCCTTGGGCAAGTTGCTCAGTGTCTCCGAGTTCCTGTGGCCTCAGATGTAAAGTGGGGATTGGGCTGCCTCTTTATGACTTGGAGTGGCTTGAAGGCACCGAGGAAGAGGGCTTGTGAATTATCAAACATCACAAAAATGAATGTTACTAATTTAATAAAGGCTCTTTATTCTTGTTATTTATTTATTTATTTATTTATTTTTAGATTTTTTTTATTTGCTAGAGAGAAACACAGCCAGAGAGAGAACACAAGCAGGGGGAGTGAGAGAGGGAGAAGCAGGCTTCCCGCTGAGCAGGGAGCCCGATGTGGGACTTGATCCCGGGTCTCCAGGATCATGACCTAAGCCGAAGGCAGTCGCTTAACCAACTGAGCCACCCAGGCACCCTGGCTCTTTATTCTTAATCAACTCCCAACCTCTTCTGATCAGGAACAAAGAAAAAAACATACAATTTACTGCCATCAATTCATTTGTGCACAGAATTAGTTATGATGAAAACTGAATGTTTATTTATGTGCATCTGGGAGACTCGGCAGACATTCCGTTCCTCACTATGCTCTCGTGTTATACCTAGTAAGTTTAAATAGCTCTTTAGAGCACTGGTACAATAAATTATAGTAGTGCAGGGAACAAACAAGGGTTCCAGAATTTAAATTTACACTGGTGTCAAAAGTTATTAAGGACTCTCTCTGGCATCGTATGGTCTGTGCACAAAATATAAAGAAATAAAAATCACTTGGGAGTTGACCATGAACTCACCTAGCAGTGTCTCTAACACTGGCCTCGGGAACATCATGTCAATCTCTAGAAGCCCTGGAAAGCATCTGATGAGAAAGGAACCAGTATGAAGTACTTAAAGGCAGAGATGAGTCAGGCAGGCAGGGATGACCATTTGGATAAATGGTCACTCAATAGCTATGGGATCTAGGTACCTCAAGTGTCCTCATCCATACAATGGGGATAACAGTAGCTACCTCACAGGGTTGACATATGTATTAAAGACAAGCACATGGGTAAAGTACCTTGGCACTCAGTAAATGCACAACCACCACTATTACTCTAAGTATTACTATTATTGTAATTTCTCAGGCAGTATCAACACAACCTCAAAGCACTATTATAGACTACACTAATGATCTAAAAGCTTTGTTAATTTCAATAATAACAACACAAAACAGAAAGAGACTCCATATTCAGTAATGGACTCTGAACCAACTGGGATTCCTGCTACATCAGTCCGGGAAGAATAATAATGTCAACTTAATAAGCTTCTTAGAAGATGTAGTTTCTTTGCTATGTGGAAGTCGGTCATGAGTGAGAAAAGGCAGTGGTCTTTTTCCGTAGGCTCTAAGTCCTTTTCAAACAATATAGCTATTTCAAGTATTAATGGTATTTAGGGGCACCTGGGAGTTCAGTAAGTAAAGCACCTGCCCTAGGCTCAGGTCATGATCCCGGGGTCCTGGGATCCAGCCCCACATCATGCTCCCTGCTCAGTGGAAGTCTGCTTCTCCCTCTCCTACTCCCGCTGCTAATGCTCACAGTCTTTCTCTAATAAATAAAACCTTAAAAAAAAATAAAGTATTAATGGTATTTATAAGAAAAACCATGCCTCCAGTCACATATTTTATTCTCCCTATGGTTCCTACTTAACTTTTGTCCAATGGTTATATGTCTTTGTTAATCATAATTTGTTACCAGGCTGTTTTCTCATTTGCCATTTAATTAGGTAAAAGTGCAATATATGCATTTAATAGGAAACATAGTAATCCAAAAAAAAAGCCCATTATTACGTGAGTCTTAGTTTGGGCTTTTCCAAAAATAGAGCCTAAGACAAGATCTTGGTGCAATAATTTCCATGGGAGGTGATCCTCCAAAGAGGGAGTCAGAGAATAGAAGGCATGAGACAAGGAAGGAAGAAAAGCTAATCTCAAGTGCATTCCTGAGATCACAGACAACAGGAGATTGATTTTGCCAGTACACACGAGAAGCATTTAGAACATTTCCCAGAAATGTCCATCTGAAGAACAACAGTCTGGAGTATTTATTCAGCCTGAGGGTTGTCCTCCAGGTGGGGGACGGAAGGAACATTAACACCACCGCCCTTCTAGGCTGCACTTGGTACATAGGCTCAGCAAACTCCCTAGTTCCTTTGCTAAGAATGTATTGGGGCAGATGCAAAAAAACTGAGTGGACATTACTTTGAGGCACACCAGCGATGGATGGTGTTTCTGGATTTGCAAAAAATGATCCTCCATGCTACACACATCAAGAAGTTACACATGAGGGTGCCTGGGTGGCTCAGGGGGTTAAAGCCTCTGCCTTCGGCTCAGGTCACGATCTCAGGGTCCTGGGATCGCGAGGCCCGCATGGGGCTCTCTGCTCAGCAGGGAGCCTGCTTCCTCCTCTCTCTCTGCCTGCCTCTCTGCCTACTTGTGATCTCTCTCTCTGCCAAATAAATACATAAAATCTTAAAAAAAAAAAAGTTACACACAAAAAACACGATGTCCCACACTTTCCTAAAGAAGGGAAATCGCCCTTTGCCTGACCTTCCCCAAATACTTTTGAGAGCATCTTTGTCTAAACTAGATATAGAGGTGCCTGGTGGCTCAGTCGTTAAATGTCTGCCTTCAGCTCAGGTCATGATCCCAGGGTCCTGGGATTGAGCCCGGTATGGAGCTCTCTACTCAGCAGGAAGCCTGCTTCTTCCTCTCCCACTCCCCCTGCTTGTGTTCCTTCTCTCACTGTCTGTCCATTAAATAAATCAAAAGATTAAAAAAAAAAGTAGGTATAAAAACAATCAGAGTAGAAAAATCAAATCTTTGCATATTCTTTATTGTGGGCTTAATATCTAATTAGACTTTATACAAAGAGATTAAAAATTATTTATAACAAAAAAATGGAAACAACCCAACTGTCCAATAATAATGGAAGGGGTAAATAAATTATGAATCTGTGAAATACATTATGCACCCATTAAAATTGTTTTCAAGAAAACACTGACACAAGGAAAGTATCCTGTAATGATAACTTGGAAAGAGGTTAGATCCAAATGATATAAAATGTTACTCCATTTGTGTAAAAACATAAACAAATGGTCTTCAAATTTCTTCTATTTCAAAACCAGCACTTTCATACCTAAACATTTTCACTTCTCAATTTCCTTTACATCAAACCTAGTGTCCAGTGCATCAGCTAACCAACTGTGTTTGTTGCTGCCTGCCCCCGGTACATGTGGAAATGTGTGGGGAGCCTTTTCTGGTTGCCATGTTGACTGGTGGGTGTTACAAACATACAGTGGACAAAGCCAGAGATGCTAAAAATTTTGCAATAAACAAAACAACAATAAAAAAAAAAATCCCTAGCAAAATGTCAACAATAAAAGTGACGAACTATGGGGCATTTGGGTGGCTCAGTTGGTTAAGCGTCTGCCTTTGGCTCAGATCACGATCTTGGGGTCCTGGGATCCAGCCCCACAGGGGGAGCTCCCTGCTCAGTGGGTGATCTTCTTCTCCTTCACCCTCTGCCCCTCCTCACCCGCTCATGCTCTCTCCCTCTTTCTCTCAAAAAAACAAAAACAAAAACAAAAACAAAACAAAACGATGAACTAAGGAATAAACACTTAGAATGATCCTATGCCAGACAAAAGCTCTGTTTTGTAAGCATTCATGCCAGAAAGTTGAGGCAAATTTGGACTATTAACTTCCTGTATCATTACTATTTTATAAAATTGGTGGGGAGGGATAAACCAAAGTGTTTATATGTGTTATAAAGCAGAGATTACAATACGGCTAGAAGAAGGAGATTAACAAAGGTTCATAGAGGGGTGAATTTTTTTAATATGAAATCATATATTTAGTCTTTGGCCAACTGAATATATATATTTAGTTAAAAATCAAAAGAACAAAATTAAAGCCCATGTTCTAAACACTGGAAATTCATAATCACAAATTGCATCTAAAAGATGCAGTACCATTTGCAATTTAATAATGTTCTTGCTCTCTCGGAAAAGAACAAATACACAAAGTATACTGTATATTTTTGAGTTTGGGAATGTTTACAAGAACTTATTATGTGGGAACATGATTGTGTACAGAGAAAAGACTGGAAAGAAAAATATTAAAATACTAGCATGATTTTTTTTTTTTAAGATGTGTTATTTATTACTTGAGAGAGAGTACACATGAGCACAAGGAGGGGGAGTGACAGGCAGAGAAGCAGGCTCCCTGTGGAGCACAAGACTTTGTCCCAAGACCCTGGGATCCGGATCATGACTCAAGCTGAAGGCAGATGCTTAACCGACTGATCAGCCCAGGTGCCCCTTACCCCGGTTAGTAGAAGAATTATCACTTCCTTCTTTACTGAAACTGTAGTGGCTTTAATGAAAGCCCTAAGTTGGCACCCAAGTACATCCAGAAGTCGGCAAAACAGGCTAAAGCACACATGTTTAAAGTGTCAGGTCCAAATGAAAACAAAGTAAAGCCGGGTTGGATGAAAGGAAGGAGGGTAAAATTAAGAAGCATGTTTCCTCACAGGTGTGTCTTCTGCGAGGCAATAACTCATGGAGGCGCTGGGCAGTGCAGCCCCATTGCACACACTCTACTAGAGGGAAGGCACCAAAAACTTAATTTGGCAAAATCCACAGAAGCAAAAGGTGCATCAGTCAGGACAGTATACATAATGTAGACCTAAAGGTATGTCCTATTGCTACAACAAAGCAGTAAAAATAACATGCAAAATTCTCTAGCAGGAAAATGTTACAATTTAAGCAAAGCTAGTTACTGAGGAAGGAGAGAAGAAGATTAGAAAGGCAATTTAGACACAGGAACTAAAGGGCAAAAATTTATCAAAATAGTCATTTATTCTTTCCACAAATGTTGAGTGAGAATTGCCAGATACTAAGTATCTACCACTTTCCATTTTACGTACATCCTTTTTGAACTTCAAGTTTTAGTCTATGCCCTCTCTGCAGCTATCAGATACAGTATCAGACTACTCAACATGCTGCAGGTATTTTCTAATTGAGATATGACTGACACAGAACATTATATTCACTTTCAAATGTTTCCAGTGGGGAAAAAAAGATGTAATATTTGTATATATTGAAAAATGAGCACCACAATAAGCTGGGTACCATTCATTACCATATACAGTTACAGTTTTTTTTCTCCTGATAACTTGTTTTAATTTATTTTTAAAGATTTTATGTATTTGTTTAAGAGAGAAAGAGAGAGAGCACAAGCAGGGGGAGCAGCAGGCAGAGGGAGAAACTGGCTTCCTGCTGACAAGGAGCCCGATGCAGGACTTGGTCCCATGACCCTAGGATCATGACCTGAGCTGAAGGCAGATGCTTCACGGACTGAGCCACCCAGGTATCCCTCACGATGATAACTTTTAAAATCTACTCTTAGAGAGTACCTGCCTACCTCAACCAACAGAGCATGCAACTCTTTATCATCAGATTTTGAGTTCAAGCCCCAAGATGAACCGAGAGCTACTCTTAGAAAAACTATTCTTAACAACTTTCAAATATGCAGTCCAGTATTAAAGATAGTTGCCATGCTGTATATTACATTCCATTTATTTTATAAGCTGGAAGTTTATACCATGCCCATTTAACCTACCCTTACCCACATCCCTGGCAATCACCAGTCTCAGCCCTCTGTATCGCTGAACTCAGTTTTTTTTTCTTTTCTGAGATTCCACATATGAAATCATACAATATTTGCTTTCTCTGACTTACTTCACTTAGCATAATGCCTTCCAGATGCATCCATGTTGACATGATAGTTAAGATTTCCTTCTTTGATAGTTAATATTCCAGTGTGTGTGTGTGTGTGTGTGTACACACACCCCACATCTTCTTTATCCCTTCATCCATCAGTGGACACTTCGGTTGCTTCCGCACCTTGAATACTATAAATAACGCTGCACTGAACAAGGTAATGCACATATCCTTTTAAGTTAGTGTTTTCATTTTCTTCAGATAAATATCCAGAAATGGAATTGCTGGATTATATGGTAGTTCTAATTCTCTAAGGAACCTCCACACTGCTTTCCATAGCGGCTGCACCAATTTACATTCCCACAAGTGCACAAGGGTTCCCCTTTCTGCACATCATCATCAACATTTCTAATTACTAATCTTTTTGATAAGACCCATTCTAACAGAGTTTAAGTGACACCTCACTGTGGTTTTAATTTGCATTTCCCTGACAATTAGTGATGCTGAGTACCTTTTCATGGACCTGCTAGCCATCTGCAGATCTTTCGAAAACTGTGTTTTAGATTCTTTTTTTTTTCCCCAGTTGGATAGCTTACTTGCTACTGAGTTGTAGTTCTTCATATGTTTTGGTTATTAACCCCATTTCAGATACATGATTTGCAAATATTTCCTGTCATTTGGTAGGCTGCCTTTCCCTTTCACTGATGGTTCCCTCTGCTGTGCTTAAGTTTTTAGCCTGGTGGAGTCCCATTGGTTTACTTTTGCTTTCACTGTCTTTGCTTTGGTGTCAAATCCAAAAAAATCATCTTCAACACTGACACCAAGAGGCTTACTGTCTATGTTCTCTTCTAGGAGTTTAATCGTTTCAGAGCTTCCATTCAAATCTTTAATCAAGTTAGTGGTCACATATGGTACAAAATAATAATCCAGTTTCATTTTTTTGCATGTGACTGTCCAGTTTTCCCATCACTATTTATTGAAGACTATCCCCTTTCCCTGCTTTATATTCTATGCTCATTTGTCATAAATAATTGACCACCTATGCATGTGTTTATTTCTGGGCTCTTCATTCGATTCCACTAATGTATATGTCTCTTTTAATGCCAATACCAAAGTGTTTTGATTGATTACCACTGTTCAGTAGTATAGTCTAAAATCAGGGAGTGCAACGCCTCCACCTTTGCCCTTCTCAAGACTGCTTTGGCTATTTGGGGTCTTTCATGGTTCCACACAGATTTTAAGGTTCTTTGATGCATTGCCATGAAAAAGGTCATTGGAATTTTTTTTCCCCAGAAGTACATGAGTTTTGGGGTTTTTTTAATCTTTTAATCCTGATTAACATATAGTGTAATACTGGTCTCAGGAGTGGAATTTAGTGATTCATCAAACTAGCACACCCAGTGCTCATCACAGGAAGTGCTCTCCCACCGACTTCCCCTCCAGCAACCCTCAGTTTGTTCTCTATAGTTAAGAATCTCCTACAGTTCACCTCCCTCTTTTTTTCCTTCCCCTATGTTCAACTGTTTTGTTCCTTAAATTCCACGAGTGAAATCATAATGGTATTTCTTTCTGACTCATTTCGCTTCGCATAATACACTCTAGCTCCATCCAACATCACTGCAAATGGCAAGATTTCATTCTTTTTGATGACTGAGTAATATTCTGTGTGTGTGTGTGTGTGTGTGTGTGTGTGTGTGTGTACACATCAGTTCTTCTTTATCCATTCATCAATGGACATTTGGGCTTCTCTCCATCATTTGGCTCCGATAGTGCTGCTATAAACATCAGGGTGCATGTCTCCCTCTGAATTCATATTTTTGTATCCTTTGGGTCAATACTAGTAGTGCAATTGCTGGGTCACAGAGCAGTTCTATTTTTAACTTTCTGAGGAACCTCCATACTGTCTTCCAGAGTAGCTATAGCAGTTAGCATTCCCACCAGCAGTGTAGGAGGGTTTCCCTTTCTCCCATCCTTGCCAACATCTGTCATTTCCTGACTCATTAATTTTAGCTATTCTGACTGGTGCGAGGTGGTATCTCATGGTTTTGATTTCTATTTCCCTGATGACGAGTGATGTTGAGCATCTTTTCATGTGTCTGCTGGCCACCTGGATGTCTTCTTTAGAGAAATGTCCGTTCATGTCTTCTGGATTATTTGTTTTCCAGGTGTTGAATTTGATTAGTTCTTTACAGATTTTGGATACTAACCCCTCATCAGGTCATTTGCAAATATCTTCTTCCATTCCATAGGCTGCCTTTTAGTTTCGCTAATCATTTCCTTTGTTGTGCAGAAGCTTTTTATCTTGATGAAACCATTGGGACTTTGTTATGGATTTCAGTGAATCTACAGACTGCTTTGGGAAGTACGGATATTTTAATAATGCTGATTCTTCCAGTCCACTGGCACAGCATAGCTTTCCAGTTATTTGTGCCTTGTCAGTTTCTTTCACCAAAATCAGTTTTCAGTGTATAGGTCTTTCACCCCCTTGGTTAAATTCATTCCTAGGTATTTTACTCTTGTTGATGCAACTGTAAATGGAACTGTTTTCTTAATTTCTCTTCTGGTAGTTTCCTACTAGTGTACAGAAACAAATGATTTTTGTATATTGATTTTCATGTCCTACAGCTTTACTGAATTCATTAGTTCAGTTTTATTGGTGGACTCTTCAGGGTTTTTATATGTAATAGCACATCATCTGCAAACAGTTAAAGTCTTACTTCTTCCTTTCCGAGTTGGAGGCCTCTGATTTCTTGCCTAATTGCTCCACCTTGGACTCCCAATCCTGTGTTGGATAAAAGTGGCAAGAGCAGGCATCCTTGTCTTGTTCCTGATCATAGAGGAAAAGCTTTCAGCTGTTCACTGTTGAGTACAATGTAAGCTGTGGGGGTACTTCCTTTCCTGTCCCAAGGGGACAAAAGGTGCACACAGTGATGACGCTTGTCACTCACTGATTCCTGGAACAAATATTACCAATATGTATCACTAGCCAAGAGAGTCTTCTCCCTCAGCACTACATATAGTGACCCTCATCAGTGCCCATGGAGGAAAAAGATGGTTTTCCACACATCAAGGAAGATTACTCTTTTTTTTTTTTTAAGATTTTATCTATTTACTCATCAAAGACAGACAGAGAGAGATAAAGGCAGCAAGCACAAGGAGGAAGAACAGCAGGCAGAGGCAGAGGCAGGAAGGCACCCTGCTGAGCAAGGAACCAGATGTGGGACTTGATCCCAGGACCCTGGAATCATGACCTGGGCTGAAGGCAGATACTCAACTGACTGAGCCACCCAGGCATCCCAACATTATTATTCTTTGACAAATATACTCAGAAGGAATATACCATCTTCTTTAAGTTTTTATTTGCTGAGACCAACAGTTTTCAAAGTGCTGGAACAAACAATCCTAAAATTTATATGGAACCAGAAAAGACCCCGAATTGCTAAGGAAATGTTGAAAAAGAAAAACAAAGCTGGGGGCATCACGTTGCCTGATTTCAAGCTTTATTACAAAGCTGTGATCACCAAGACAGCATGGTACTGGCAAAAAAACAGACACATAGACCAATGGAACAGAGTGGAGAGTCCACATATGGACCCACAAATCTATGGGCAAATCATCTTCCACAACGCAGGAAAAAATATCCAGTGGAAAAAAGACAGTCTCTTCAATAAATGGTGCTGGGAAAATTGGACAGCTACGTATAGAAGAATGAAACTCGTCCATTCTCTTATGCCACATACAAAGATAAGCTCGAAATGGATGAAAGACCTCAACGTAAGGCAGGCATCTATCAAAATCCTAGAGGAGAACATAGGCAGTAACCTCTGTGACATCGGCCACAGCAACTTCTTTCAAGACACGTCTCCAAAGGCAAAGGAAACAAAAGCAAAAATGAACTTTTAGGACTTCATCAAAATAAAAAGCTTCTGCACAGCAAAGGAAACAGTCAACGAAACAAAGAGGCAACCCAGGGAATGGAAGATATTCGCAAATGATAGCACAAAGGGGTGATATCCAAGATCTGTAAAGAACTCCTCAAACTCAATAACCAAACAAAAAGATGACCACATCAAAAAATGGGCAGGAGACATGAAGAGGCACTTCTCCATAGAAGATATACAAATGGCTAACAGACACACGAAAAAAATCTTCATCCTCATTAGCTATCAGGGAAATTCAAATCAAAACCACATTGAGAGGGGCGCCTGGGTGGCTCAGTTGGTTAAGTGACTGCCTTCGGCTCAGGTCATGATCCCGGAGACCCGGGATCAAGTCCCACATCGGGCTCCCTGCTCAGCAGGAAGCCTGCCTCTCCGTCCCTCACTCCCTCTGCTTGTGTTCCCTCTCTGGCTGTGTTTCTCTCTGACAAATAAATAAAATCTTTCTTTAAAAAAAAAAAAAAAAACCACATTGAGATACCACCTTACACCAGTCAGAATGGCCAAAATTAACAAGACAGGAAACAACAGGTATTGGAGAGGCTGCGGAGAAAGGGGAACACTCTTAACACTGTT
The DNA here is from genome assembly GCA_004023965.1 of Spilogale gracilis. Taxonomy (NCBI): domain Eukaryota; kingdom Metazoa; phylum Chordata; class Mammalia; order Carnivora; family Mephitidae; genus Spilogale; species Spilogale gracilis. The sequence goes on along the minus strand of PITA01027700.1, from coordinate 5,278 downwards.
GGTGGGAATGTAAGTTGGTGTAGCCACTTTGGAAAACAGTGTGGAGATTCCTTAAAAAATTAAAAATAGGGGTGCCTGGGTGGCTCAGTTGGTTAAGCGACTGCCTTCGGCTCAGGTCATGATCCCGGAGACCCGGGATCAAGCCCCACATCGGGCTCCCTGCTCAGCGGGAAGCCTGCTTCTCCCTCTCTCACTCCCCCTGCTTGTGCTCCCTCTCTCGCTGTCTTTCTCTCTGTCAAATAAATAAAATCTTAAAAAAAAAAAAAATTAAAAATAGAGCTACCCTATGACCCTGCAATTACACTACTGGGTGTTTACCCCAAAGATACAGATGTAGTGAAAAGAAGGGCCATATGTACCCCAATGTTCATAGCAGCAATGGCCACAATCACCAAACTGTGGAAAGAGCCAAGGTGCCCATTAACAGATGAATGGATAAAGAAGTTGTGGTACATATATACAATGGAATACTACGCCTCCATCAGAAAGGATGAATACCCAACTTCTGTAGCAACATGGACTGGATGGGAGATTATGCTGAGTGAAATGAGCCAAGCAGAGAAAGTCAAATATATGGTTTCACTTACTTGTGGAGCATAAGCAGTAACACAGAAAGGAAATGTAAATTGAGGTAAATCAGGGAGGGGGATGAAACATGAGAGACTCTGGGACTCAGAAACAAACTGAGGGTCTCAGAAGGGAGGGGAATGGGGGGATGGGTGAGCCTGGTGGTGGGTATTGAGAGCACATATTGCATGGAGCATTGGATGTGGGGCATAAGCAATGAATCTTTGAACACTGAGAAAATTATGTAGAAAATAATAATAATAAATTAATTTTAAAAAAGAGACCTAGCAAATAAACTCTTACTTATGACAATTCTACTGTTCAGGATTTTATACAATGCCAGTATTTTCAAGTCTCTTCTTCTGGGTTGGCCAGATTTCTCATAAGAGGCTCCTCTATAACATGCTTAGAGGATGTAATCCTACGGGCTTGCATTTCACAACATGGGTAAAGAAAGATGGCTGGAGTCTCAACTTTAGTAAGTTCACTATTATCCAATCGTTCTGTTTTCCACAGAGTATGCCAGCTCTCACGGGCGCCTGATGTCCCCGGTCTTCAGAAATACAACTTTAGCACTCCTTCCAGGTGGGAGAGAGGGTACCTGCCCACATATATAGAGAGTTTGAGGTACAACAGATTCTTAAACAGATCTTCAACCAATCTTCATGATTATAACCCATGATTTATCCCATATTTCTGGAGGCACTTGTTCCATCAAATCCTATGGTTAAATGACATAAATTGGTTGTTTCTTAGTTTTCCTTACTGCTGCCTGATGGTCAGCTTTTTGGACTGTGTATGAGTCGGGGCTCAACCGAAGAGGGAAACCACTGAGAATGTATTGTATGACTACAGAGAGCTTCATTACAGAGATCTGACCTTGGCCCGCTGTGGGGAACTGTCAGGGACGGTGCATGATCTGCCCTTCCCTCCTGCCCAAGCCACCAGAAACTTTGGTGGAGGTACCTGTGAATGTGAATGAAAGCCCAGAGGGGCTTTCCCTGCCTAGAATCTGAAAAGCCACTTACCCTGTGGGTCAGGGCAATATGTCCTTGGTGTGCTTATTCAAGACATAGCTCCATTTATCCTCCTCCCGGTAATCATATCTCTGTATCTCTTATCCCTATTTCTTGATCCCAGTGCCTCAATGGTCTCAACTTCTGTGAGTTTAAGCAATCACTCTGTACCCTGCAGTAACAATACTAATCCTGTCTCTAGGGTGGGTGCAAAAGCAGTTAAAGATTTAACTGCACCACCCAATTTCCTCACTTGGGAATAAGAAAAGACTGGGACCCTTGACAGTCAGGGGAGAAGGAGAGAAACTGAGAGATTGAGAGGCAAAGAGACAAAGCCATGAGACTGAGAGTCTGAGAGACGGAGACAGAGAGACAGAAACAGACACAGAGAGAAAGACAGAGAGCCTGCGCAGAGAGAGGAAAAGGCAAGAGAGAGCAAAGTGAAAGACAGAGAGCAAGAGATAGAGAGACTGAGACAGAGAGAGACAGCAACAGAGAGAGAAACAGAGAAGCAGAGAGAGCAAAAGAGACAGAACCAACTGTTTGCCTAAAGCTAGATTGATGTAACTAAAAAGCTTTAAATAAAGAACAGTTTTCAGGAGAGGAGATCCCCACGCCACTCTTCGCGTCCGGTCTCCTCATTTTATCGCCGACTCCGTCACCACCTTCAGGGAACCCTGACCGACCGACCGATGCCGGGGCTGGCTCCTGGCAGGGAACTGGTCAAGCCCGTTCCATAAGGCTGTCATCGACATGCCCAATTCAGGGGCTGAAGTCCACAGACCGGATAGTCAGGAAAGGAAGATGGATACAAAGTGGGGGAAAGAAAACAAGCTAAGAACCACAAGCACAACCTGGAGTCCATGAGGATGCACTGAAATCTGTGTCAGTCCCTGCTGCCTCTGATCTTGGAGACAAGGGTATTCTGCGGAAGCTGGAGCTCTTCCTCAGAGAGGGAAAGTCACATACCTGGCCCAGGAGCCAGGAGAGAGGGGAGGGGCTGAAGGCCCAGCTTCTGCTTCACACTAATGAAAGGTCATCAAATCAGCAACAAAGTGTGTTGGAGGAGGTCTGCAGATGGAGAGGGACTATACCCAAAAGGCCTGGACCTGATTTGGAGGATACCATTTTGGACTCTGAGCAGATGCTGAAATGAGATGAGGCTCTGGGGCCCTTGGATGCAGGTGAATTTTTGCCCCTTGGAGGTAGGTAAGTTGTTAGGTGGTCTGTCATATGTGGTTTGCAAGTACGGCCTCTACACAAAGGATCCATGACTACAGAGTGGATACACCAATCTACACATGATAAAACTGTCCACATTTGTACAGAACTGAATACACACATACATCCGAACAAGTACAAGTAAAACTGGGAAATAAAACTGGTGGATTACATCAATGTTAATGTCAACATCCTGGGTCTGATATTATACGGGTTTTGCAGAATATTGCCATTGAGGGAAAAGTGAGTAAGCTATACACCAGATCTCTGTGTATTATCTCTTTAAAACTACCTGTGAATCTGCAATTAGCTCAGTAAATATTTCAACCAAAACAAAAAGATACCCACAGTGATCTCATTCCTGACATGTTCACCCTTTTATGACCCCCTCCCCCTTGGGTGTGAGCAGGACCCAGTAACTTGCTTCTAACAAATGGAATATGGTAAAGGTGATAGGATGTTATTTCCACGATTAGGTTCTAAGACCGACTTTTATCTACTGGTCTAGCTCTGCTGCCTCTCAGCCCACATGCTTTCATACTGGAGAGGCAAGGAATTGAGGGTAACCTTCGGCCAAGAGCCAAATCATGATTTAGCCGGGGATCGACTCTGAAGCACACCTGGACTCCTGGCCCATGGGAACTGGTAGATAAATGTACACTGTTTTAAGCACTAAGTTTTGGTGTATTTTTGTTATATAATAATTCATAAGTAATACAGGCTTGTTATTATTTTTCTGTTTTCCAGGCCAGTACTCTGTTGTGATTGCCTCTTTCCCCAGTTTCTTTATCCTTGTGGGCGTGTATCTTTTTTATTACTGTATTCTTGTTTCATTAGGATTTCAAGAAGGAAATTTGTTTTTGAATTTGTCATCTTGTACTGAAGTCACACTCCGATCTTCTGTTATGGGCTAAATGGTTGTGTTTTAGCAAAATTCCTATGCTGAAGCCCTAAATCACCAATGTGATACTAGGAGGTGGAGCCTCTGGGAGGAAATTAGGTTCTGATGGGGTCAAGAGGATGGAGCCCTCATGATGGGATTAGTCCCTTATTTATGAAGTCAAGAATACCAGACCTCTCTTCCCCTGCCATTCAAGGACATGATGAGAAGGTAGAGGTCTGTAGGCTATGAAGGTTCCCACCAGGAACCAAACCTGCCTCATCTTAACCTTGAACTTCTCAGTCTCCAAAACTGTGACCAAAAAATGTCTGTTTTTCAACCCATTCCATCTATGGCATTTTGTTATAGAAGTCTGAGCTCACTAATAACACCACAAGACGAATAAAATTAATGAAAAAAATGAATGAGCAGTCTCTTTTAAATGAGTTATTTTACTCTACAATTTTCAAGTCATCAATCTAGTAAAGGAGATCAGGAGAACTTCTATGCTTCAAAATGCACTCTTTTCATTTTAATCATCTGATAAATGCAGCATAATCACAGGGCTTTATGTTCTTATAGTTTTAGCTAGCAGTGAAATTTAAAATGCCCCAGTTTGCCATCTGCTTCCGTTCTGCCAGCATGAGTGATACCAATAAAAGGAAATCGACTTCAAACCATCAGCCTTTTTTCTAAGGGGGGGGGGAATACATGCCTAGAATTCTATTTGAATCACAGAGAGATTTGACCCTAATTTCTAGTAATCCTCACTCATACGATGTATAAGCAACTGAATTACCCCCTTTTGCCTCTCTATTAAGTCACTACTTCCCCCCCAAAATATATATATATATTTTTTTATTTGTTTATATATATATATGGGTATTTTCAGAATTTTGAAAGCACCTTTGGTAGATTTGGAGAAATAAAACTAAGACTTCCCTGGATTTCTCTGTATTCTTACGAAAGCTGTAACCTCTTGAGACAAGGAAAATATAAGATATAAAGATAATAAATGTTTTCTTTCACTTCCCTTAGATGCATTTTGCTTTTCATGAACCGCGAGGATTAGATCTCTAGCCATTTGTCAAGTTAAGTGCTTGTTCCAAAAGACATGAGAAAACATATCTCCACAAGAGGGCCAAATGTTACAGCCCAGACTAGGCTCGTAGGCTAAATTCCAACGTGCTAGGAAGGGAGAAGCATTATCTTCCCAGGTATACACAAGCACGGAGCCTGGAGACACCTCCCAGACATAAAAATCCCGGACAGGATGTTTATCTTGCCCTCAGGGAGACAGATTTGGGTTAGAACCTAAGAGCTTTTCGGGGCACCTGAGTGGCTCAGTTGTTTAAGCAACTGCCTTCAGCTCAGGTCATGATCCTGGAGACCCGGGATGGAGCCCCACATCGGGCTCCCTGCTCAGTGGGAAGCCCGCTTCTCCCTCTCACTCCCCTTGCTTATGTTCCCTCTCTAGCTGTGTTTCTCTCTGTCAAATAAATAAATAAAATCTTAAAAAAAAAAAAAGAACCTAAGAGCTTTTCTAGCCTATCTAAAGGAGCAAAGGCTTTTCTCCCTCCTTGTGAAGAGGGGA